>PVHX01002694.1:52006-73957 GCA_004024805.1 Geosciurus inauris
GGATTACAGGTATGTACCTGTGCACCTGGTGTGTTGGTCAGCTTTGTATTGTTCTGACCAAAATATCTGACAAGAACAACTTAGAGGGCTGGGGTTGTAGCTTAGGGGTAGAGCACTTGCTTTGCATGTGTGAGGCCCTGAGTTCGATTCTCAGCACCACATATAAATAAATGAATAAAATATAAAGGTCCATCAACAACTAAAAAAATATTTAAAAAAAAAAAAAAAAAAAGAACAACTTAGAGGAGGGAAAATTTATTTTGGTTTATGGTTTCAGAGATTTAGTCCATGGTGGGTCAACTATTACTTTGGGTCAAGGTGAGGTAGCACATCATGGCAGAAGGACATGGCAGAGGAAACTGCTCAGGTAAGGGCCACTGGGAAGCAGAGAGGGAAAGGGCCATAGAGAGAATGCCCCCTTAGGGACCTACCTCCTCCAGCCAAGCCCCACCTGCCTACAGTTATTACCCAGTCCATTCAAACTAGGGATGGACCAATTAGATTGCAGCTCTTGTAATCTAATCATTTTACCTCTGAATATTTCTGGATTAACACAGAAGTTTTGAGGGGCTTGGCTACAGTTTTTTTTTCATCATCTGTAAAAAATTTGGTTTTTTTAGATACACATGACCAGTAGAGTGTATTTTGATACATTGTATATGCATGGAATATAACTTACTCTAATTAAGATCCTATTCTTACGCTTGTACATGATGTGGAGTTTCACTTGTGGTGTATTCATATATGAACATAGGACAGTTCAGTCTGATTCATTCTAATGTTTCCTGTTCCTTTCCCTGCTCCCTTCCCTTCCTTCCCCTTTGTCTAATCCACTAAATGTTTATCCCCTCACACACCATTATGAGTTTGGTTTTTTTAAAAAATTTATTTTAAAAAAACTTTTTTTTTTTTTTTTAGTAGATGGACAAAATACCTTTATTTTGTTTATTTATTTTTATGTGGTGCTTAGGATTGAACCCAGGGCAAGCACTCTACCACTGAGCTACAGTTATCACCCAGTCCATTCAAATAGTGATCATGATCTGTTGATGGGCTGCTACCTACAGTTTGAGAAACACTATTGTATACCTTGTAGAATTGTCTGCTTAAAAGAAAATTTAGTGATTTTGGCTACGAAATGGATTAGAGGGAACAAAGCCCACTCTGATGTTCTTCATTTCACCCTTACTTCAGAATGACATTAGAGGCGTGGAGTCATGGAAGGTCATGGTATGCTTAAAATGATGAAGAGTTAATTTTGTGATTAGAATGTAATAAAGTGAGTATGTTAGGAATGCTGAGGTAGATTAAGGCTAGGTTATTCTGTTTTTCTAAAGTTTAATAAAATAGAAAAGCAAAGAAAAATCCCTTAACCTGATAAATATGATTAGATACAGGAGTATTATGCACAAATCATAATATATTGGTAAAAGGGAAGCAGAAAAAAAAAATAGTAAGATATATAGTATGACAGATGATAGCAAGCTGTAAAAAACAAAGTTAAACTAAGAAATAGGAAGTGCCGTGAGTTCTCACCTAGAATGGTAGGATGGTCAAGGAAAAGCCTCACTTAGAGATGACATTTTAGTAGAGACCTGAAGATAGTAAGGTAATGTTGCCTAACTTTTATATAAATACACACACACGTACACACACACAATCCAAATAGAAGTCTCAGTTGGAGTCCTTATAAACTTGCCAGTTTGTATATATGAACTTTAGGATCAGAAAGCTTGAGATTAGTCAGACTTTTTCTTTATTTGTTGAGCGAGTATTCTACCAGGCACAAGAACATATTTTAAGGATATAGTAGTTAAGGGACTGGGGCTTTTAACTCAGTGGTAGAACCCTTGGCTAGCATGCGGGGAGGCCCTGGGTTCAGTTCAATACCTAGCACCAAAAAAAAAAAAAACAAAAAAAAAAAACTTAAAACTTTAGAAGCTGTGGAATATCTCAGTGATATAGATCACTTGTTTACTATTCATGAGACCCTGAAATCAGTCCCTAGGCAACAACAACAACAACGAGAAGAAACACACACACACCCAAAACTTTCAATGGGATATTATTGCTTTAGAGCTGGGCATACAGATTAGCAGGCTCTAATAGGATTTAAAAGCTGACATATGTTTTAATAGGGGATTTTAGTTCATAACAAAATTAACATTGGGGGCTAGAGCTGTAGCTCAGTGGCAGAACACGTGTTTAGTATGTACCAGACCCTAGGTTCAATCCCTAGTACCCCCCCCCCCCAAAAAAAACCCCACCATTTGGGAAAGGAATTCAGTAAATGGAGTTGAAACATCTGGCTCTCTGGGAATAAAAAATGTATAACTCAGCTACATACAAATTACAGATGGTTAAAGATCTAAATGTATAAAACAAGTTGGGACAATTTTGGATAATGAAGAAATTTTTAATGACCATTGAGAAGTAGTTTGTGATAGGCTTTGGGATTTGCTTTAACATATGTGGCACTCTCAGATGTTTAAACATTTGCTGAATATATGTTTTACTTCTTTTTTTCTTTTTTCTTTCTTTTTCCTTTTTTTTTAGCAACAGATTTATTGAAATAAGATTTACATACCATATGCTTTTTTTTTTTTTAATCCAGGGATTGAACCCAGGGACACTTAACCACTGAGCCACATCCCCATCCTTTTAAAAAAATTTATTTAGAGACAGGGTCTCACTAAGTTGCTGAGGCTGGCTTTGAATTCGTAATCCTCCTGTCTCAGCCTTCTGGACTGCTGAGCTTATAGGTATGTGCTACCACGCCCAGCCCAGTTTACCAATTTAAAAAGTGTACAATTCTGTGGTTTTTAGTATATTCACAGAGTAGTACAACCATAACTAGTCCATTTTAGAACATTTTTGTCACCCTATAAAAGAAATCCCGGGGCTGGGGTTGTATTTCAATGGTAGAGCACTTGCCTAGCATGTGTGAGGCACTGGATTCTATTCGCAGCACCGCATATAAATAAAGGTCCATTGACAACTAAAAAAAAATTAAGAGAAGAAATCCTGTATCCATTAATAGTTGCTACCAGTTTTTCCCCCAGCCCTAAGCAGCCACCAGTCTATTTTCTCTAAGGGCTTAACCTATTTCAAACATGTCATATAAACGGAAGCATAATATATGTCATCTTTTGTGTCTGGCTTCTTTTACTTTGCATGTTTTCAAGGTTTATCCTATTGTAATGTATCAGTACTTTATTTCTTTGTATTGCTAAATAATACCCTATTATACAGATATACTTCATTTTATCCATTCATTGGTGTGGGTGGTGCTCAAACTTGAACTTTGTGCTTATTAAACAAGCACTCTTCCATTGAACACCAATCCTGGTCTTATCTGTTACTTCTTCTGGATATTAAGAAAAATTTGTGCATGGGTTGGGGATGTAGCTCAGTGCTTGCCTGGCCCATGTAAGACCCTGGGTTTGATCCCTAGCACCATGAAGAAAGGAGGGGAGGGAAAGAAAAATTTGTACCCAAGTTTTTGTCTGTGAGCATGATTTCATTTCTTTGAGGTATATACCTGGGATTGTGTTGCTGGATCTTATTAACTTTTTTAAATTCTGAGGAACTACAAAGCTGTTTTCTGAAATAGTTGCATCAGTGTTTTTTATTTTTGAGACAGGATCTCACTGTGCTCAGTCTGGACTCCCAATTCCTGGGCTCAATTGATCCTCCCACCTTGGCCTCCCAAGTAACTGAGACTGTTGGACCCAATAGAGTTGCACTGCTTCACATTACTACCAGCAGTATTTGAGGGTTCTACTCCTCTCCATACCCTCTTATTTATTTATTTCTTTTATTATTGTTTATGAAGTGGTCTTTCACTGTGGTTTTGATTTTCATTTCTCTTGGGGATCATCTGTTCAGGTACTTATCGGCCATTAATCTCTCTTCTTTGTATGTGGCCAGAGAGTGCTGAGGCTCTAGCCCAGGGCTTTTTACATCCTAGGCAAGTACACTACCACTGAGCTACATCCCTGGACATTTTTATTTTATTTTTGAGACAGAATCTCACTAAATTGCCTAGGTTGGCCTTGAACTTGTGATCCTTCTGCCTCAGTCTCTCTAATCTCTGGGATTACAGGCATCTATCACCATAACCATAAGATACTGAAGACAGGATCTCAGATTTGAAAACATTAATAGGAGGGATTGGTGGTTCTCAACCATGAATAGTTTTGTTCCATAGGAGATATTTGACAATTGAGACGTTTTTATTGTTTCAGCTGGGGGTGCTGCTGGCATATAGTGGGTAGAGGAAAGGATACAACTAAAAATTGTACAATACATGAGAAAACCCCCCAAAAACAAATAATTATTTGGCTCAAGATGTCAGTAGTGGGGCTGAGGGTATAGATCAATGGTAGAGCACTTGCCTAGCATGCATGAGACCCTGGGTTAAATAAATAGCTAGGTGCTATCTAATTGAAACAAATATTTGAGCTTCAGATAATTCCCAGAAGGGAGAGATCAGCATGGAGTTAACCCAGGTTAGATTTTGAAGTGGAAAATTTGGGGTAATTTTGGTAGTGTGGGAAGGAAAAAAATGACATGTCTTTGGGGAAAGGTAGCAGAATAGGGGATTTGGGAGAAATTTGACATGTTTCTTAGCTTTAGGACATGGAGAAAAATGGCAACAAATAGTTGATGATAAGAGATTGAAGAAAACACAGAGCTCTTATCTACCATATTGTATGGAGAACATGTAGATAACATTTTATTTCATTTGAGACAATTTTGAATTCTGCAGTTTCCATTGCCTTAAGGCATTTTCTTTTCCAGGTCACATCAGAAGTGTGTGAGAGGCATGGTAACCTTTTATTTCAGAATCAAATAATTGAAGATTATTGCCCTTGTGTATCCATGCATTGATAAATCCAAGAAAAATGCTGTATCCAAATGGAGCTATGGGACCTGTCTTCTTGGAACTGCAGTTTGATGAGCTTTTTCTGCATTCATTTGTCTTGCCTCCAAAACATTGAGTTTTTTAGACTATGTATATTTTTACTAATTCTCTTTTATATTTAAATTAGTTTGCCTCACATGTGTGAGGCCCTGGGTTCGATCCTCAGCACCACATACAAAGCAATAAAATAAAGACATTATGTCCATCTACAGCTAAAAAAAAATATTTAAATAAATAAATAAATAAATTAGTTTGAGAATGGGATGGCTCTCATAAGGTTCTACTGTTTGACATGTGTTTTATAAATTTTTACTACCCAGTTAGCATGATCAAGAATATACTTTATTCACGTTTTAGGTTGTAGTTCCCCCACTCCCTGGGAAGGCATTTTTGCGCCAACTACCCTTTAGAGGAGATGATGGAATCTTTGATGACAATTTCATAGAGGAAAGGAAGCAAGGGCTGGAGCAGTTTATAAACAAGTAAGTGCTTTCTGTTCTTCAGGGGGTGAGAGTGAACTGTTTAAAGACTACTTGAGTTGACTGCTAGTAATTTTAAATATTAAAGTGTGATATTGCCTTTCCTTTTGGCCATTTTCTGACTTTTTCTATCATTTAAACAAAGTTAAAATATCTGAGAAGTTGGCTATCATGTGATAAATCTTAACACACTTGAGTGATTGAAATGAGTACCTTTGTGTTGACCTAAGTTTTATATTTTCTTAGTTAATTTATGCAAATTATGTTTAAAATTACAGCATTTAAAAAATACAGTTTTACTTATGATTCTTATTTAAGGTATGTTCTAGAATGAACAATAAAACATATAATACATTTGCAGCTATTTTGTTTGATTGCAGACAGAAGTGTTATCGACATGTCTTGTGTAAAGGTGTACATTTTTTATTTCCCTTACAAAATGTTTTCTTTTGAAAATCTAAAAAGACTTAGGATTATCTTTTGGAAAATCTTGATAAGCTTAAATCAGTATTTCTAGTATTTAATTTTACTCACATTTGAAATAACAATTTTTTATTTTTATTCTTTAAGAGATGGGGTTCCACTCTTGCCCAGGCTGGCCGCAGCCTGGGCTCAGGTGATCCTTCTGTCTTAGCTTCCTGAGTAGCTAGGGCTACAGGCATGTGCTACCACACCCAGCTAAAATATAGTTATTTTTAAGAAGTCAAAGGAATAGAAAGATTATGCTAAGAAAGGATTCACTCTAATTATGAGAATATGGTTATGTGAGCTTTCATATTAATTTTTATCTTGTAATTTGAAGATTCATGAGTAGTAAACAAAAGAGAAAGGGTTACACAGAGCCTTTAACTTGGTTATCTATCACAGCACACAAGCTTTACTTGTCTTACTATGAACATACTTTGTTTTGGGAAAGGCAATGCTATGTTAGATGTTTTTAAATTCTGAAATAGAATTCTAGTTGCACAGTCTGTTTTTGTGTTTAGCCTGTGATAGAAGACTAAAAGCAGTGAAAAAGAAATGAGAAAAAAGAAAAGAAAAAAGAAACAAAACACCTGAACGTTTGGTCCTGTTTCTTACTATCAGGGCTTTTATTGAACTTCCCTGTATTTCTAACTCTAATCCTATATCTCTTTTTAAAAAGGATTCTTAGAATCGAGCGATACATTTCACTTTTAACATTAAAATTCTTTTTTTTTTTTTTATGAATACACCAACTAGTACTTAAGAAGCCAATTAGGTACATACGTGAGAAGTAGTGCAAGGTTAATCCAGTAAGAACTGTTTTCTAATTGCTAATATGAACCCAAGGAAAGAAAATACACTGTTAGCTGACAGAACTTAGCTTTATGGGTAGTCCAGAATAATACTACTTTCAGTAAATTATATGTATATCCTAACTTTAAACTCCTGTTTTTATGAAATATTGGACTAAATTTGTATTTTTTATTCCCAGGGTCGCTGGTCATCCTCTGGCACAGAATGAACGTTGTCTTCACATGTTTTTACAGGATGAAATCATAGATAAAAGCTATACTCCATCTAAAATAAGACATGCCTGAAATTTGGTGAGAAGAGGCAAAAACATGACCATTAATGATTCGTATGCACCAGTGAAGAAGTTCTAAATAACTTAGCATGCTGCACAGAAACTGGTATAACATGCCTTCAGTATACTAACACTCATATACTCTGTTTTGTTTTGGCAGTTGACAAGAAGTTAATTTGCTTTAGTGAGAATCCCTCATTCCAGCCTTTCTATATAAATAGCTTTTCTTGCTGTTTTAATGTGGTGCACACTATAGCCTCACAAACTTTCCCTTATAATCTGCGATGTCCTAACTAAAGTTACTGACTTGGTCTTATTTGCACAGTTTTTGTGTCATGTTTGCTTCTTGAATCGGATTAACTACAATATTTCTCTTCTCCCCCTTTAAAGCGTAATGTCACTTGATCTAATTTATGTGTAGGAGCACTACACCATTTGTTTCCAGTGCCGCACACATAAGATACACACTTGTGTGCAGAACGTATCTTCCTTCTAGCCTGTAATACCCTTCACATGGAAGATTAATGAGGGAAATCTTTATATTCTGTATAAAAACAAAATCAAATTTATATACTAAAATCATTTGTCTAAAAATTTAAGTTGTTTTCAAATAAAAATTAAAATGCATTTCTGATATGCACTGATTGTGTTGCCTTTAGCTTTTCTTTTCTCCCTTATGGCTTTACTACTTAACCCACTTGTTGAGAGGGATTGTTTACTAATTATATACTTCTTATTCCTGTAACTCCATTCCTCTTTAAACAGTGGTGATATCAAATATGCTACCACCTTTTGAATGGGGTATTTTCTTTTAAACAACAAAAAAAGTGATGCACTAAAAAAGCATTCCTTGAGGCTTATTGAATTGTATAAAGCTTTCTGTGTGTTTGAGAAATGCTTTATAATCTCAAGTCATTCTTTAAAAGACCTTTTAAGATAAGTCAATACCATGTCTCCTGTTTCTCAGAATTTTTTCCCCAATCCATCTGAGTGATTTACCAAGGGTTTAGTAAGTCAGCAGATGCATGCTGTCTCTTTTATTAGGCTTGAGCTCATGGCACACTCTATCCTCTTTAAGGGAAAAGGGCCAGTGATGTGACCTGACTTGTATAAATGATAAGAGACTAGAAAATACACAATTCTTTGCTATTTATGGCCAGTCCTTTATAGCCATCATGTTGTTCCTAGTTTGAGTCTGCACAGTCTCTTAGTGGTTTGGGGACCCATTATGACCCCCAGTTAAATCCCAAGATAAGGACAGTTGTCCTGCTACCCCAGATGCATCTCCTCTGGAGACAAGTCAGTGCATTTAAGAGGAAATAAGTTTAGGTTTTGTGCAAACTGGGATGTATACCAAGCAGTCTAGAAGTCAAAGGAAGAAGTCAGAGCTGCTTTGTAAGGCCTTTTGTTGCTCAAACAATATTCCCAAATTCCATTGTCACAACTAGGAAATGCTACTGGAATCTAACAGGTAGAAGTGAGAGATGCTGCTAAACTTCCTGCAATGTACATAAGAAAAATGTCGGTGGTACCAAGGTTTCCACTTACCATGGAATTCTTTTGATTTTTGTTCCTTAAGGATAAGGGAATAATGTTTAGGATGGTTGTAATGCCTTGCTTACTTTTTTTTTTTAGTTGTTGATGGACTTTTATTTTATTCATTTATTTATATGTGGTGCTGAGGATCGAACTCAGTGCGTCACACATGAAAGGCAAGCACTCTACCACTGAGCCACAATCCTAGCCCCCCTCACTTATTTTTTTTTTTTTTGGTACTAAAGATTGAACTCAGGGGTACTCAACCACTGAGCCACATGCCGAGCCCTATTTTGTGTTTTATGTAGAGACAAGGTCTCACTGAGTTGCTTAGCACCTCACCATTGCTGAGGCTGGCTTTGAACTCGTGATTCTCCTGTCTCAGCCTTCCTAAGTGCTGGGATTTTGCTTTTAATCTCTACAATTTCCTCTAAGGGCAGGCATGCTCTTGACAAGTAACAGGTTTTAAACTGGGGGAAAAGTTGTTTATTCCAGGTATGTTTTTGCCTAATGCAAGAAGGTACTTTCCAATGTTGTCTCTTAGGGAACTGAGACCATGGTGAGTAATAAAACTACACCTTTAACCAACTGAAGTAAAAATACAGGCACTGTTAATTCTAATCACGAAAGGAAGGGTTCTAGAAGCCTCATAAGAGTCTTCCTAAGGGAACACTACTTAAGTTGGCAGTGAGTTATGAAGAAATGGATGGCAAATAAACAAGATTTTTAGGATTTGTGTCTACTTAGTACTAGCCTTGTCTCACCTCCTGCCAGCTGTAAATGGTGTTTAGGATTAAATATAAAATCTGTGGAACAACAGTATCTAAAATATGCCAAAGCTTCCTAGTAGTTACGTGATGGCATTTGCAGCCTATGTAGATAGACTGGTAATAGCAGCAAATGCTACCACAAATCCTGTTGGCATAGAGTTCCAGGATTGTAGTATTTGGTTTCCTGCTTGGAAGTTCTGCCATCATGACCCTCAGTACTGGTTTGATGACCTTGGGGAAGAGGAACTGAGGAAGGAGCATCTCTTTATTACATCCTGTGGCTTTTCAACTTAGTCCTTTTGTTACGGGCCACTCTAGAGGAAAAGTCCTCAACCTGTTGCCTCAACTTGCTTTGCCTGTTTTGTTATAGGAGTAGGAATCGATATGCCCAGTGAAAGGAGGAGGCTGCTGTCCCCTGAGCCTTTACAGATAAAATGTGTTGGAGGTTTGGGTGGACAGATAGAGAGCTTAGCATGCTCCCTGGCCTGTAGATTAAATGTTCAGTGGGTGCTAGTGGTGATTAGTATAATATGCAAGTGTTTGGACTGGGAACAGAGTTGGAAGCTGTTTCAAGAGGGTAGAGAGTATCATTCTTCAGTATTTCTACTGTGATCTCATAACAGAAATCCCCTATGAAGTAGGTGGTATTCTTGACAGATGAGAAGACAAGTTCTAAAAGCTTCAGGATGTGCTCAAGGTTACCCAGAATGGAGTGACGCTGAATTTAGACTACGAGCATATCTGACTCAAAGGCCATGCTTTGGCATAGTTAACTGCTATGCAGGATATGTGGCTTTCAATGCAGTTATCAAATGAATGAAAGGGGGAGTTTTCAGTATCATCTCCTATGTTCTCTAGCTAGGCTGTACATGATTAAAAGAATGGATAGGCTTTTTTGTTTTGGGGGTTTTTTTGGTACTGGAGATTGAACTCAGAGGCACTCGACCACTGAACCACATCCTCAGCCCTATTTTGTGTTTTATGTAGAGACAGGGTCTCACTGAGTTGCTTAGCGCCTCGCCATTGCTGAGGCTGGCTTTGAACTTGCAATTCTCCTGTCTCAGCCTCCCTAAGTGCTGGGATTACAGGCGTGTGCCGCCGCGCCCAGCTAGGTTTTATTTATTTATTCATTTATTATTTATTTATTTATTTATTATTTTTTAAATATTTATTTTTTAATTGTAGGTGGACACAATAGCTTTATTTTTTTATGTGGTGCTGAGGATCAAACCCAATGGCTCCCGCATGCTAGGCGAGCACGCTGCCACTGCGCCATAACCCCAGCCCCTATTTATTTATTTTTTAAAATATTTTTTGGTGTAGACGGACACTATACCTTTATTTTATTTATTTTTATGTGGTGCTGAGGATCGAACCCAGTGCCTCACGCATGCTAGGCAAGCGCTCTACCACTGAGCCACAACCCCAGCCCTTATTTTGTTTTTAAGTTTGAGTGCAAGTTGCTCTTTGGACATGAAGAACTTGCTTATTGGAAATATCTTATTTCCCTAAATATAACACAGTTACTCACTAAGACTCAGTCTAGGGCTTCTTATTGTTTAAAGCTTCCCAGGTAATGCTGAAACAGCCAGGTTTAGGCAGTTAGCTAGGAGGCTCTTGGGTTTCCTGCAGTTTGGTCAGATTGGAACTTAGTTGACTGCCTTAGCCAGTACAAAAAGAAGTCAGGAAATTGAGGGAAAAATTTCTTGCTAGATCTTGAGATACTACTTTTATAAATCTTGATTCACAGTAAGTGAATTGTTTCCTATATTTAACCTTGTAAAGAAGTCAAGACTTTGATTCAGAGGCCAGGAAAATTAATTGAAAAGCACAAAAGGAAATTCAGAAATGCTCTTTACTGTCAGATTGAGTGCCATAAATGGAAGTGGCCTAGCAACACTAAGCCCTTTAGATGTGCAAAGTGCTAACATAGCCAGGAGAGGTCAAGCACCAGCCCTTTTCTCAGACAGTCTTGATATGAAGAAGACCCTGATATGAAAAGACTCTATATGGCTATACTATTGTAAGTGCATGAGGCAAATATGAAAACTATAAATACATGGAGATCCAGATAGAAGGAAGGGAATAGTTATTCAAAATCCAACACTTCATATTTCAGCTCTACATGTAAGCAGCTTGAAAATTGGTACCCTTGTTCTTTAAAAAAGAAAAAGCTGGACAGAGAATGTAGTTCAGTGGTAGAGTGCTTCTCTGGCATGTGCAAGACCCAAGCCCCAGCACCAAGAAAAAAAAAAAGTTGTGCAGACAAAAATCAGTAACTTTTCTTGGGTCCATGAAATTTGAGATCACCAATCCAAAATGGGAAGAGAAAAGCTCATCTGAGAGAGGAAAACCAAATCAGCTTACTGGAAATAGAAGGCACTGGAGCCATAACCTGTTTAGAAACACTTCCATGGTAATGATTTGATGTAGGCTGAGTGTGGACTAGAATGACTATAAGAAATCCTTAGGGATTGCATTTTTAGAGGGGCCCCTACAGTAGTAGACTTCACCTCTAGGAATCCTACCAGAGTTTCACATCTAGAGGCATCCCTTTATGACTCTGGCAAGGGAACAGAATAATCATTGTGAAATAACACCCAGAACACCTTTACAGAGGTCTACTCTCTAGGGTAAAAGACAGCCAGAGCCTTATCCCAGTTAGGAAAAGAGCATTTTTCCCACTCCAACTTTATACTAGTCTTCCTTCCTGTCTTACCTAAGGGAAAAAGTAGTCAGCAGGATCAGGACTTCAAGGAAATAGATCAGAGATGCTACAGTCAGTGAAGGGAGGTTGGAAGCTGTACCATTGGAGAAATAATTGTTTAGATCACAGGCACACTGAAACACAGATTTAATCTGGAGTTTATGGAATGCCTCCCTTGACTGCCACAATACCAGTGGGTTCCAGTATAATCACAGTGATTATGGCTGAAAGCTCTTCTCTGAGAAGCAGTTAGGGAAATCCAAAGTTAAGAGGCGAAAAAACGCACCAGAGGAAGGTGAAGCCTCTGGTACCTGAAACTACCACAGGCATTAAACAGTCTCAACTCCCTGGCCAGATTGCCATAAATCTTCACACTTAAGGCCTTACTCTTTTCAGTTTGCATTTCCCAGTGCTATGTGTCTGGCTTTTAACAAGAAATTAACAAGTCATGCCCCAAAACAAGAAAAAATGCTAAAAACGAAAGCAGAACCAGAGAGGTATGGTCACAAATATTAGAGCTATTCTTCAATTTAAAGAAACAATAATTAATATGTCAAAAGGTCCTAATGAAAAAAGGTAACATGCAAGAATAGATGGATGATAGAAGCAGAAACTCAGAATAAAAAAGCAAGTGCTAGGGGCTGGGATTGTGGCTCAGTGGTAGAGTGCTTGCCTTGCAAGTGTGAGGCACCGGGTTCAATCCTCAACACCACATAAAAATAAATAAATAAACATTTTTTTTTTTAAAGCAAATGCTAAAAAAATCGCCATAATAGAAACAAAGATTGCCTTCAGGGAACCTATTAATAGACTGAACATACTTGAGCAAAGGATCAGTGGATTTGAATATAGGCTAATAGGAATGTCCCAAACTGAAATGCAAAGAAACACCATAGGAAAAAAAACAACAGAACATCCAAAAACTAGAATCATTTTAAAAGGTGTATTGTACATGTAATTGGAATACCAGAAGAGGGAAAAATAAATACATTTAAAGTAATGACAGACCTTTGACACCAAACCACAGATCTAGGAAGCTGAGAGAACACCAGGCATAATAAATTTTTTAAAAATAACATCTAGGCATTTTACATTCAAACTGCAGAAAATAAAAGATCAATGGAAAATTGGTTTTTGAGAGGTAGTTTGTTTCGCCTAAACTGGTCTCAGACTCCATACGTTCACACGATCCTCCCACCTCAGCCTCTCAAGTAGCTGGGACTACCTGTGCCCACGACTTGTCCAGCTCTAAGAAAATCTTTTTTTTTTTGGTACTGGAGATTGAACCCAGGGGCACCCAACCACTGAGCCACATCCCCAGCCCTATTTTGTATTTTATGTAGAGACAGGGTCTCACTGAGTTGCTTAGCACCTCACCATTGCTGAGGCTGGCTTTGAACTTGCAATCCTCCTATCTCAGCCTCCATAAGTGCTGGGATTACAGGCTTGCGCCACTGCGCCCAGCTTCTAAGAAAGTCTTGAAGTTGAGAAAAAGCAAAGGTGTTCTGGCTTGACAATTTTCAAATACCTTTTGTCAGTAGTCTGGAAATCTCAACCTAAAGTCTAATTTGGGTGGGGGAAAAAGTTTATATTTAATGTTCTCTAACTGAAACTTAGCATTTCTTCCATTACAAATGTAGGAGCAAACCATAGTAGTAGATAAACAGAACTTGTAATTGTCACCAACTAACACCACAAATATATTAATTATATCACATTTGTTGTTGCAGATTTTGATCACTGCTTCAAAATTGTTGTAGTCCTCAGACCTACCCCAAGATCCTTTAATGTGCTAAAGAGAAGCATATATTTTATTCACATTTTAAAAAATACCTTAATAAGTATTTCAATAAATCCATTTCTTTTGTAATGCATTTTATTTGTAAACAAATATTTAACTAGGGATCTCTGGCAGGCGCGCGCACACACACACACACACACACACACACACACACACACAAAGTTAAGTCCTGATATAAAAGGCTGAATCCCCTGGACATGGTGGTGCATGCCTATAATCCCAGCTCCTTGAGAGACTGAAGTGAAGAGATTGCTTCAGATGAGACAGCAAAGACCCTATCTCAAAAAATAAAAAGAGCTAGTGATGTAGCTCAGTGGGAGAGTGGCCTCTGGGTTCGATCCCAGTACCACACACACACACACAAAAAAAACCTCTGAACCCTCCTGTTACTGAGTGAGATTTGGATGTGCCTTTTTTCCTTGATTCAGTCTTATAGGAAGCAGGTTTTGTTGGTGTTCAGGTGTGTGTGTACAAGAGGAAAGAGGGAGGGAGAAAGAGACATTGGAAAACAACCAACGTACTGTCTATTGAGTGCTGGTTTCAGCCTAGGCTCTTTGTAAATATTATCTCATTTAATTCTCAAAACAACCCTATTAGATGGGTTTTATCCTTGTTTTATCAAGAGAAGAACTGGGACAGAGTTTACTTTATCCAATGTCACACAACCAGTAAAAAGTGAAACTAGGATTTTCACCCTCATCTTTGTGATCCTAAAACCTGTACTTGTATGATGGATGCTGCTGCCATTTCGATTGCAAGGTTTGGCCAAAGCCCATGCCAGAGCATCTACCCTGATAGGTGGTGCCTGGGGACTCTGGTGTGCCAGGGTCTCTGACTTCCTGGATGTCGATGCTCTGAGTGCTCACACAGTAGCCTTGATGCCAACGTTTTTGAAGAGGCCAACATGAGCAAAGATTCATTAGCATCAGCTAAAGGAAAATTTTAAATATAAGAGAATTTGGTTATAAAACTGGGATGGCCATCCCTGCTCAGCAAAGGTAAATACTGCAGCTTTGTCATTACTTAGCTTTCTCGGTACATTTCCTTTCCTTTCTAGCTAGATTACTTTAATCCAGTTGTTTTCATGTTCAGTAAATCCAAACCATGTTTAACCGGTTTATTCATCAGAGTGTCTCTGAGGTGAAGAAAGTTTTGTCCTTTCAACTGCATTGGGGATTTGCTGTCTTCATTCTGCAATGGGATTTTCCTGGACCTGTAATCTGAACGCTTTGACCTGTGGGATTTTTTTTCCCCCTCTAGGAGCAAATCTGTGAGGCTTGACCCTTTGTGTGCTGTGGAACAGAGACAATGCCCTTCTTCTCCTCTTGAGGATAGTAGGAATTGATGGCAAGAATGTTAATCATTTGGCCATGGCTTCTCAGCCTTGCTGCAGCCAACTTCTGCTTGCCTCTGCTACCTCCTTGAGAATAAACCTATCATTCTGTAACAGCGTTCTAGAGGTTTTGCTCAAGAGCATTTTGAGAGTTGACACTCTGACAAACTGAAGAGTGAGTTGGTCTCAGACAATAGTCTTAAGTTGGTGAGACCAGTGGTCCTTGTAGACATTACTGGGAGGATAAATTGGTACAACCTGCATGGGGAGGCGGGGGGACGGGCAGTTTTGCAATAATTATCAAAACTATAAGCTGAGGGCTGGGATTGTAGCTCAGTGGTAGAGCACTTGCCTAGCACCTGTGAGGCTCTGAGTTGATCCTCAGCACCACATAAAAATAAATAAGGTATTATGTCCATCTACAACTAAATATATATATATATATATATATATGTACACACACACATACATATATATACTATAAAAAAACTATAAGCTGAGGAATTCCACTTCTAGAAATTTCAGACATACTTTGAGAAACGATACTTAGAAAATATAGACATTTTCTTTTTTTTTTTTAAAGATTTATATTTTAGTTGTAGGTGGACACAATAGCTTTATTTTTATGTGGTGCTGAGGATCGAACCCAGTGCCTCCCGCGTGCTAGGCGAGCACGCTACCACTGCGCCATAACCCCAGCCCTGACATTTTCTTTTGAGCAGTAATTGAATGTCTGTGAAAGACTATAAGAAACAAGTAACAAGCTGGTCACCGTGGCGCACACTTGTAATCCCATCACTTTGGGACGCTGAGACAGGAGAATTGCGAGTTCAAAGCCAGCCTCAGCAATGGCGAGGCACTAAGCAACTCAGTGAGACCCTGTCTCTACATAAAACACAAAATAGGGCTGGGAATGTGACTCAGTGGTCGAGTGCCCCTGAGTTCAATCCCCAGTACCAAAAAAAAAGAAATGAGTAACATTTTTTCCCTGTTTGAAGGGACTGGGTGGCCCAAGGACAGAGGTGAGAGAAACATTTCACTATATGCCCTTTAAAAAACAAACATAAGGGCTAGGGTGGAGCTCAGTGGTAGAGCACTTGCCTAGCAACGTGTGAGGCCCTGGTTCAATCCCCAGCACTACAGAAATAAAAGATAAAGCACAAAGCCTTTTTATTTAAAAATAATTTTCAATTTATAGCAGAATTGTAAAGATAATATAAAGAGTTCCCATAACTTCCTCACCCAGTTTCTCTGCATGCTGACATCTTATATGACCATGTCAGATTTGTTAAAACTAAGAAACCATCATCAGTACATTATTATTAACTAAACTCTGAACTTTGACTTTTAGTACTTTTTCTACTAATATCCTTTCTCCATCCAGGATCCATTTCAGGAAACCACACTGTGTTTAGTAGTCATGTCTTTTTGGTCTCCTGTAGTCTGTGGCATGTATACCCTTTTCGACTTTGTATCATGTGACTATTAACTGTTCAAAAATAAGTTTTTAAAAAGAAACAGGCTTGTAGAGTCATAAGGTGTTAGAACTGTAATGAATCTTAACAACAACCAAATCTGAGCCTCTCCTCTGCTTGCAGATGTGAGAAGGGACGTAAACAGTGGCCTTACCTAACAGCAGAGCCAGAGCCCAGACTGGAAACCAAGGGGAGGGGCCAGGAACCAAGGAGTCCTGGGGAGAAGTTAAAAGAATACATTTGGTTTTTTTTAATTGTTGTTTGTTTATGTTTGTTTTTTGGATACCAGGAATTGAACTCAAAGGTGCTTAACCATTGAACGGCATCCCCAACCCTTTTTATTTTTCATTTTGAGACAGAGTCTAAGTAGCTTAAGGCCTTGCTAAATTATTGAGGTTGGCCTTGACCTTGGGATCCTCCTGCCTCAGACTCCGGAGTCACTGGGATTATAGGCATGTGTCACTGTGCTGGGCTTAGAACACAGGCTTTGAAGTCCTCCAGTCTTGAGTTCAATCCTGGCTCTGCATCATTTTCAACTGGTTACATACATAATTTTTTAAACATGTTTTTATTTTAAATATTTTTTTAGTTATAGATGGATGCAATATCTTTATTTTGTTTATTTATTGTTATGTGGTGCTGAGGATTGAACCCAGTGCCTCACATGTGTGAGACAAGCACTCTGCCACTGGCCACAACCCCAGCCCCACTGAGCCACAACCCCCAGTCCCTTTAAACATGTTTTAAGATCCACCCATGTTATTGCATATATCAGTAATTGCTTAAAAGATTAAAAAATCAATTCCTTGAGAAAGTATTTATGATTTCTGAGAATTCATTGTGAAAGCACATTTTTCCATTCTTGATCTGCACTTAGGCAGAAAAGTCACCCACTGACCAGAATTTTCCCTGCCAGGACAACACTAGAACATTTCAACACCAAATAGAAACTTTCTGTGCCCTTAGTCCAGGCCCAGGTACTGCTGCTGGGGAGAGTCTGAGGGGGAAGCAACGAGATGGAGCACTGTGAGGAGACACCTTCATTCCTCTGAGACGAAGTCGGAAGAGAGTTCCAAATGTGAGCCCGGCATAGATGCCTTCCATGTTAAGCAGAGAACTGTGCGTTGAGGCACACACCTGTAATCCTAGCAACTTGAGAGGCTGAGGCAGGAGGATTAAAAGTTCAACGCCAGCAATTTAGTAAAACTCTTTCTCAAAAATTTGGGCTATCGGGCTGGGGTTGTGGCTCTGGTAGAGCCCTCACCTAGCATGCATAAGGCACTGGGTTCGATCTTCAGCACTACATAAAAATAAGGTCTCCAGCTACAACTAAAAAATATATTTAAAAAATTTTGGGCTATGTAACTCAGTAGAACACCCCAGGTTCATTCCCCAGCACCACAAAGCAGAGGATTATCACTTAAATAGATCATTTCTTTCTTCCATTCACATTTCCACTCTCATAAATCCCACAGCTGCCAGGCCCTTGTTCTTCCTGTAGGTATTAATGACACACTATAGATAGGTGGGCTTTCCTTGGACTTGCACAGGGATTCCCAAGAAGGCAGAAATTTTCCCATCACCTTCTGGACTGTGTGGATCTCCACAGACCCTCCAGCACCTGGAAATTTTCATAGTCAAGACCAGGAGCTGGGATTGTAGCTCAGTGGTAGGGCATTTGCCTAGCACTCGTGAGGCACTGGATCTGATCCTCAGCGCCAGGTAAAAATTAATAAAGTAAAGGTATTGGGGCTGGGATTGTAGCTCAGTGGTAGAGTACTTGCCTCACATGCATGAGGCACTGGATTCGATCCTCAGCACCACATAAATAAAAAAAAAGTGAGGGGGGCTGGGACTGTAGCTCAGCGGTAGAGCGCTTGCCTCGCATGCGTGAGGCCCTGGGTTCGATCCTCAGCACCACATACAAAGCAATAAAATAAAGACATTGTGTCCATCTACAACTAAAAAAATTTAAAAATAAATTTTAAAAAGGGTATTATGTCCATCTACAACTAAAAATTTAAAAAAATAAATAAGTAAATAAAGGTATTGTGTCTATATACAACTAAAAACTTATTAAAAAAAAAAAAAAAGACTAAATCAGGCCGGGCGCGGTGGCACAAGCCCGTAATCCCAGCACTTAGGGAGGCTGAGACAGGAGAATCGCGAGTTCAAAGCCAGCCTCAGCAACAGCAAGGCATTAAGCAACTCAGTGAGACCCTGTCTCTACATAAAACACAAAATAGGGCTGAGGATGTGGTTCAGTGGTCGAGTGCCCCTGAGTTCAATCTCCAGTACCAAAAAAAAAAAAAAGACTAAATCAGCCAATGCTCCAGTCTTGGAAATCTTAAGTAAATTTATTTTGTAACTATAAAAATGTAAATAGTAACTCATGTAAATATAAGTACAATAAACATTGACCTGTTAAAATAATAAAAATAAAACCATATCATAGATTGTTTGGAAAATAGATGAAAAACTAACTGACACATGATCCTATTTCTTTCCTACACAGATTGTCATTTGGAGGTCTATTTTAACCTGTCACTTCACAATTCAAATGGCTTGCCCAGCAATTTATGCCTAAATGACACCCTCACTACTATTCAAATTGCAGAGAGATTTAGTTGTTTTAATTTTTCTGCAATCTATCTTTTCTGCAATCTTATCTTCAAAAACTCACACCTGCTTCTTAGAGTAAAAGTAAACTTTACATCCTGTCTGGTGAGATTTCTTTAAAGAGCACTATTCCAAAGAGCAGTCCCTTACCCCTGCTCCCATTTCCCTAGAAAGTCCCCCTGTGATGGGGGCTGGTGTTGCAGACCTGTGCTCCTGGCCACAGGAAAAACTGAGGATCCCCAGACAGGGTGCCTCCACCTCACTGGTCTCTGGGAAGATGTCCCTATCTGCTGATGCCACCCCTCTGCAGGTGCTGGCACTGAGGTTCAAAGCAGGTATAAGTGGCAGTCTGGTCTGTAGGTTTCATTAGAGCCTGTGGTAACCCGTTTCAGCTCCTGCTGACCTGAACCTTTGCTAAGTTCTCCAGATGATCATAGACCATGTGGTCACCCCTTGCCCCCTGCTGAGGAGTGTGTCACTTTGCCCTACTGTGGTGAGCCCTTAGCTCTTGGGTCAGCTTCCACTCCCCAGGTGTTTTAGTCAGCTTTTTCACTGCTGTGGCCGAAAGACCTGACGAGAACAACACAAAGGAGGCAAGGTTATTTGGTGCTCACAGGTTTCAGAGGTTTCAGTCCCCAGACGGCCAACTTCATTGCTCTGGGCCTAAGGTAAGGCAGAACACCATGGTGGAAAGGTGTAGAGGGGGAAAATGGCTTAGGACATGGCAATCAAGAAACGGAGAGGTGGGGCTGGGATTGTAGCTCAGCGGTAGAGTGCTTGCCTCGCATGCGTGAGGCCTTGGGTTCGATCCTCAGCACCACATACAAAGCAAAAAAATAAAGACATTGTGTCCATCTACAACTAAAAAAATATTTAAAAAAAAGAAAGAAAGAAATGGAGAGGGACTAAGCTTGGCACCCCAGGGACAAAACACATACCCCAGAAGTACACCCCAGCGACCCACCTCTAGCTACATCCTTTCTGCCTATACTTACCGCCCAATTAACCCATTCAGGTGGATTCATGCACTAATTAGGTTAAGGGTCTCAACCTAATCATTTCACCTCTACACCTTCTTGCATTGTCTCTCACATAAGCTTTTGGGGGACATCTAGTATCTAAACATGACACCAGGTAACTGGGAAAATTAAACTTGGGACCTTGCTTGTCTTTTCACAGGATGTGGCCAGGTTAGTATGACCACCCCAGATTATTGTGGGTTAGCAGACTCTAAACAGGTCTAGGGACAGAAAGCTTCCCCAAGATTTACCCTCATTGTATGTCCCTCCCTGCCCCCAGTTCAGAGGCCTGAGGGAAAGCTGGGACACCTATATGAGCAGGATCCATGCTGCTGTTCCTGCTTCTGTCACACTCAAGGACTGTAAAGGAAAGAGCATTCATTTCACTTTCTCCTCTTGACTTGAACCAGTCAGCAGCAAGCCTGGGGCTTCACTGTCAGGCCAACTACAATGTTTTCTATGGACCAAGTACAACAGGTCTCACTTGGTTCTTGAGGTGCTGCCCATAAAAAAAGGAGAGTAAAGGAATTTGTAATACTCAATTATAGCCTGGCTTTGTGATGTTATGTTATTTAAACCAATTTTTAATATCACAAGCGAATCTTGTCTCCTCTTCCTCCTCCTCATCTTCTTTCATTCCTTTTTAAACAAATCCTAACATTTCTCTTAGTCAAATGAATGCATTGGCCAGATGAGGGCAAAATAAAATGCTCAGAAAGGTATGCAAACACAAAAATTTATTGAACCATTTTTAAAATATAACCCATAGCCATCAGGGTTCCAATAGAAAATGGTGGCCACTCAGACTCAAATTTTTTAATTGGAGGAGAATTTGAGAAAAGCACTATCTACATACATGAGGGCAAGGTGTAGAGAAGCCACAGGGACAGAGAAGCTTCCTGAGGCTGTAACTGTGGGACCATTGTCTCCTGGAGTTGGAAAAGAAGCTTCTGGGCAAGAGCCATGGAGAGGAACACCTGGCCTATAATCCCAGAGACCTGGGAGGCTAAGGCGGGAGGATCACAAGTTTGAGGCCAACCTCAGCGACCTAATAAAACCCTGTTTCAAAATAACAAAATAAAAGAACTGGCAATGTAGCCTAGTGGTAAAGCACCCCTGGTTTCAATCCCCAGCACCAAAAACAAAAAGAGTTTATTAATTCAAATGACCCTCTAATTGACAAAATGTTGGAGTAGGGCAAGTGTGTCGAACTGGTCCTATCTCATTCCTAATAAAAGGAGAAAGCTAGGTTGATCCCAGGAAAAAAAAAAAGAAATTCAAATTGGCCAAAACTTGTCTTCTGGACTTGCCAAGCACTTGCCTGCACCTCTTCTGAGGAAGAAGCAACCAAAAAAGGGTGAGGCCCAGCCTCCCCAAATCTGGGACTCAGTCAGATGCTTCCTCTGCCCTCTTCAACTTCTTTCTCTCCAGAGGTTGACAGTGCTTCTCAGAGTCAATGTGTGCACAGTGTGAAACTTATTTCAAAGTGATAGAAATTTTAGAACAGTTACTAGTTCCACTAAAATGTGCATTTGAAGACCCTTTTTTGAAACAAAAAGGACAAAAGCACTAGAGAAAAATGCATTGACTTTTCAAAGATGATATAATCCAGCTACTGGGTTCATGGTATGTCATTTTACCCTTGACGCTATGCTATTACAATAAGGCAATTCGGAGAGAAAACTAAAATTCAGCAAAAATTACGACAATATAGCCAGGCGTGGTGGCGCAAGCCT
>PVHX01002694.1:74057-161314 GCA_004024805.1 Geosciurus inauris
ATAGGGCTGGGGATGTGGCTCAGTGGTCAAGTGCCGCTGAGTTCAATCTCCAGTACCAAAAAAAAAAAAAAAAAAAAAAGACAATATGAGAGGAAGCTGATTGAAAAATGTATGTTGGCAATATATATCTTTAAAGTGTCATCACAATTATTTTATTAATCATTAATAACTCTTCTCATAACTCATACTTGAAAGGAAAATAAGGTCAATAATAAGCCCATGAGCCAGGAGCAGTGGCACATGCCTGTAATTCTAGTGGCTCAGGAGGCTGAGGCAAGGGGATCGTGAGTTCAAAGCCAGCCTCAGCGATAGCGAGGCACTAAGCAACTCAGTGAGACCCCGTCTCTAAATAAACACAAAGTAGGGCTAGGGATGTGGCTCAGTGGTTGAGTACCCCTGAGTTCAATCTCCAGTACCAAAACAAAAAACAAAAAACACACACTCTACTGCCATGTATATCTAAAAAGAGAGAGAGGGGTAAAAAAGAATAAGCCCCTGATCATGGCCCTGAAACAAAACTCAGAGTAGGACACGAGGGCTGGTCAGCTTGATTCAACTTTTGAGAGTATATAAAGTGTGCAAGCGGGACTAATACAACAGGCAGAAAGTAAGGCAGGCATTTTTCCTGTACCACTGAGACCCAGTGGTGAAGAAAGAACAGACTGAGAAGACTGTCAGATGGCTTTGGCTTGGGAAAGAGGGAGGCTGTCATGTGGAGCCTGTGTGTATGCAGGGAGAAGGCTGGGCTGCCAGGAGCCATGGAGGACCCAGTGGTAAGCCAAATCATCCTTCACTGACCCCTCCACGAAGCTGACTGCTCAGATCGCCCACTCTGCCCCACGCAGGTAGAAGAGACAGATCCCACCCAAGTGGCCACCACTGGAATATTGAATTGCTGGAACAAGTCACTAGGAGCCACACACTCTGGTTTCCTTTTGTGACTAGGGCTCAATGCTATTGACACATGCCCAGTGACACTGCCTTGTGGGAGAGCCAATGTCCAGCAAATACTAGTGAACAGCCAGGTGGGAGAGAAGCTGCAGTGTGACCCACTTTTTGGAGAGCCATTTACTCCAATCTTGTGCTCACTCCTGGTGCTAACTGGAGAGCTCAAGAGGAAAGCAATTTCTCTTGGTGTCTCTTGGTGTCATTGGTGTTCCCTGAAGACATTCAGGGCAAGCCTCAAGGAGTGTTTCAGGAAGTATGGAGCTGGCAATAGCTGTATCAGGATTGCTTGATGCAGATTTCCAGGTCCTACCTCCTACTTGAGTCCAAATCTCAAGAAGTAGAAACAGGAATCTGCATGTTAGATGATCTCTGTGGGTGTTCTCTCAGGTGTGTGATCTCTCAGGTGTTCCCAGGTGCAGGCTACCACATGATCTTATTCATACTGTTCCATAGATTGTGCATTTATTTTGTTAGACATTTTTGTTGAGCCTAATTGTCCAAAATAGCAAATAGCTGGTAAATCATGGCACACACCAAGTAACAGAATTATTATGAGAACACCAAAAGGAATTCTGAGAGTTCATAGCTGCTAATAAAAACCGTCAGTGATAAAATGTTAAGAGGCTATCAGAATGCAAAACACGTTCACTTTGATTACAGAGATGTTAACATATATAGGTACGTGTGCACAAACTAGAAAAATAGGCAAAAATGAAAATGGTTGTATTGGAGAGGTAGAATTAGAAGTGATTCCCCCCTCAAGATTTGTGTATAGTATTATCTAAAACAAAGAAAGTCACTTTGCACATTGTCATAGTGTTGTTGTATTTTAAATAAAATAGCCATCTCCTCTCCTCTGGCCCACATACCACCTACCATGTATATATCAAGTGTTCTATGAGGCATTGCATGTTTTACAAAGGAAATCAGGCAGCCCAGCCCTCCCAGAGGGAAACAGCCTCTTCCCAAGGATAGTTTCATCATGCAGCTCCCTAGCTTGCAGGAAGAAGCTTGGGGTTACTTGGGCTGCACTGAGGGGGCCAAGTATGCATGCATTGCTCTAAGCTCATTTGTAGTTCATGAGGTTCCAAAGTATCACTAAAAACGGGGTCCAGGCAGGAATGTATCACTCTCTTGGGTCTGATAGTCTCAACCCCACTTCTGAACTACAGATAATCTGGATCCACTGCCCTTCCCCAACCAGACATGGGTCGCCTGATATGTAGAAGGAATCCACTGATCTTTCCCTTTCCAGGGATGCTGGAGAGACCCTTGCTCTTGGAGAGAGCTTGAGGTGGGCAAGAACTGGCTTCCTCATTTTGACATTGAGGGAACAGGAAGACTGCAGTTTTGTCAGCCCGAGATCACAGCCTCTCCCTGCACACCAGGCCCTCCCCTTTTCCAGCCTCCCCACAGACCCTGGATGCTCTGCTCAGAATCACAGGCTGCTGCCAATTACAAAAGGACTCTTAACTCCGTTTTCGCAGCCCCTTGATTGATAGCACTGGTGAGTGAAATTATAAGCCTTAATGATCACGTTAATTTCTGGGGAAAGGGAAGCGGTCAGAAGAGGTTCTCAATCACAAGCGCCACAATCAGCTGGGTGAGTTCAATGACAGGCCAGAGCAGGAAAAAAGGTGGAAGAATTAACTTTTTAAAAGGTCACCAGAGAGTAAGGGGAGAGCAGCCAGACTTGAGGGATGAGGGTCACCGACGATTCTAGAGTCTGAAGATAAACCCCTTCCCTGGGCTCCAACCTCTAGAGTCACTTAGAAGGAGCTTTAAAAATACTGAAGGTAGAGTGAATGCTTATCATGCAAGAGGCCCTGGATTCAATACCTCCCTCCCACCTCCATCCAACCCCCCCCCCAAAAAAAAGAACACCTTGATGCCTGATCCCCATGCTAGAGATGCTGGTGCAATTGGTCTGTGATGTAACCAGGACACTGAGAGTTTTGAAAGCCCCCCAGGTGATTCCATGTGTAGCCAAGATTGAGAAGGACATGTCTAAATGAAAAACAATTTGTGGGACAAGTATCCAAGATTGAATACATTTGGAAATGTCCTTACTCTGATTAGTTCTTGCCACCAAGGAGAATTTTCTGGTAGTCTCCTGGCTCCATGATGAGGTGTTAGAACAGAAGGAGGAAAATTAGACATCACTGAGTCTAGTACTCCCTTTCACAGATGAAACCCCAGAGGGGCAGAGAGCTGACTTGCCCAAGATCACATAGGTCTTAACTAGAACCCCAGCTTCTTCACCTTGGCCAGTGAAGAGAAGATACCCTGGACTGATCATTGGTGGGAGAGGAGCCATGGCTTGTCTTCTTCATGGAAGAGGAAGCCAAGTCTGTGTCCTAGGACAGTGTGACTGGCCTGTATTAGCGATACCAGTGTCATTCTGAAGATTAAACCCATGACCTTGGCATCCTCAATACATTGACTCTACTCATGGCTTCCCAGCAGAGCACTGCAGCACTTTGTCACATCACAAAGATACCCAGGATATGTGGCAACATCCTGGTTTCTTCATCCGAGAGTCTGCTCCCTGCCACACTGCTGACAAGCCCAGCTGACAGTGTGCAGCTGAAAGTGTAGATGACCTTCCCGAACAGTGTCTGTGGAGGTCAGCAGTATTCAGAGAAAAAGACTACTTCGTGTTCCAAAATGAGTTCCAAAAATCTCACAACATTAAAAATACAGACTACATGGAAAATAAACCATTTGGCATTTGTGGTAAAAGTTATTTAGAGTTATTTAGTTATAGAGAGTAGTGATCTTTAGTTTCCAACTGTGCTGGGAATTAAACCCAAGGCCTCATATATGCTAAGCACATGCTTTACCACTGAGCCACACTCCACCCCCAAGTAACTGGAGTTCTTAGAGCAGCATCTTAGCTATAGAAAGCATCAGACAAGCTATTTCTACATTTTCACTCACCTACTTTATCTTGATCTTCATTGTGACATGGATACTTAAAAGTTAATGAAGGGAGGCTGGGGTTGTGGCTCAGTGGTAGAGCGCTTGCCTAGCATGTGTGAGGCACTGGGTTCAATCCTCAGCACCACATAAAAATAAATAAATAAAATAAAGGTGAAGAATAATTAACAATTTTTTAAAAAGTTAATGAAGAAGAGGCCTGGGCTGGAAATATGGGAGAACCAAGCTCTGACCATGGGTACAGGGTGAGACCTACTTAGCCCATCCAATAAGCATTGTAAAAGAGGCATTTTCATAATAGAAACATATGCATTCTCTGTATTTTTCTAATAGCTTCTGAAGTGTTCATCAAGCCTGTGTCTGATTAAGCACTTTTAAATTCTGAGCAATGAAATGGGCCCTCTCATACCCTCTTGGCAGGAGTGCAAATTGATACAACCCTTTTGGAGAGCCATTTGGCTGTATCTATCAAAATTAAAAATGCATATAATCTTTGACCCAGAAACACCACTTCTAAGAATTTATCCTACAGCAATTCTCCCACAAGTCCTCAAAAGTGTACATAGAAGGCTGGTTCTTTGCAGTTTAATTTGTTATAGTGAAAAACTGCAAGTAACCCAAGTTGGTCAACAAAGAATTACTTGGATAAATTGTACTGCATTGTAAAATGGAATGCTAGGCAGATAAATTGAATGAGATAGAGCCTTGTGTACCCAGCAGAAGAGTCACACACATGCACACACATGTAGAAAAGTAGGGTGTTTCCATTTTTATAAAAATGATTAAGGATCCGGACACGGTGGCTCACGCCTGTAATCCCAGCACTTTGGGAGGCTGAGACAGGAGAATCTGAGTTCAAAGCCAGCCTCAGCAATGGCGAGGTGCTAAGCAACTCAGTGAGAGAGACCCTGTCTCTACATAAAACACAAAATAGGGCTGGGGATGTGGATCAATGGTTGAGTACCCCTGAGTTCAATCCCCTGTACCAGAAAAAAAAAACAACAATGATTAAGGAAAGCAGCCATGTACAGGTCTCTGGCCAATGGGCTAGTTCTTGGTCTTTTGGATTTGATTAAAAACTTTGAACTGTAGGTAAAATAATTTGAAAGTTCTATTCAGTTGCTGAACACATCTCCTGTTCTCCCTCTTTCCTGGCATAAAACAAGAAGTAAAAGTCATTCAAATACAAATGTAAGGCTCCTACCCAATGGTCATGATATACAGATAATCCTTGAAAAAGGACTTTCCCAGATTCAGAAAACCCATCTGCCAAAGGAGAAGTTCTGCAGTTTTTGAGTACAGTAATCTCTTGGCCAGGCTCAATTTCTCTTTCCAAATATTCAGATTCTATATTTTGAATCTGTATATTCAGAGACCACTGCAGAACCTCCCCTACCACACCAGATCAGAGGATGACCATCTTAAAACCATGAGAGTAGGTAGGATCTTAAAGTACCCAAGGAAGCCATCTTGAGGCTACATCCAGTAGAAATCCCCAAATTCCAGAAGAAACTGCTACTGACTTTTAAAATTCTGAGCCTTTTCAAGAGTTGAGAGCCAGATTTGGTTCTTGTTTGTAATGGCAGAGATACCCCAAGACAAAGACATTCCAGAGAGAATCAGTATCTTATGGCTCGTCAGAGGAATCTTATTCCCTTTTAATTTTACCAAGACTACTTGAAGTAGATTATGATTGTGCTAGATTTTATTATGGTTCAGTGAATCTCCTCCTCTTGTCCCACTTCCATGGGAAGAGAATGCTCTCCTGCCCTGTTGAGGTTGAGTTTGGCTTTATGTCTGTATTTGGCCAGTGAAAAGTGAGCAAATCTAAGCAAGTAGCATCTTTAAATGCATTTGCATGGTTAGTTTGGCCTCTTTGCACTTCAGCATGCAGTCATGAGAAGAAGCTGCTCTAGAGAAGCTGCCAATCCCGAATGAGGAAGCCCTGGAGCCAAGCCCTGCAGAGCCAAAGGTGACAGGCAATCCTGTGAGCAAGGAATTAAGTTTGTTGTTACAAACTTTTGGGGTCATTTTTTAGCCAGCAGTATTGAAACTAAACTTGACTAATACATGAATGGACAGCCTCAGACCCATCACCCAGTTTACCAAATCTGGATCTCATAGGTTGTCATGCTCTTTTTCCCTTCTGAAATTAACCACTACAGAAACATTTTGTAATCCTCTTGGTATCCCTCATCAATCCCACCAATATGCAGAGATAACCACTATCATGAGTTATCATTTATCTTAAATATTCATGCTCATTTTAAATGTTGTCTACACATTTACATATCCATAAACAGTATCTAGTATTGTTCTGTGAATTGTAAAACCTAATATAAATGATTCCAAGCTGTATGCATCCTTTGCAATTCACTTCTCCCCTCCCCTCAAGACCCATGGTGAAGCTGGGTGTGGTGTCACACGCCTGTAATCCCAGTGGCTTGGGAGGCTGAGGCAGGACGATTGTAAGTTCAAAGCCAGCCTCAGCAACTTAGCGAGACCCTATCTCTAAATAAAATATTAAAAGGGGGTCGCTGGGGATGTAGCTCAGTGGTAAAGTGCCTCTGGGTTCAATTCCTGGTACCAAAAAGAGAAAAAGACCCATAGTGAAATGTGGGCTCTGGTCATCCCCTTTAGCTGTACTGTCTATCTACCACAATGTATCTATTGTCTGTTGATGGACATTTAGCTGTTAAATATAAACAGGGTTGATATACATATTTGAGTACCACTCTGTTTTTCTGTTTTTGGTGTGTGTGTGAGAGACTTGGGATCAAACCTCATGCACCCTAGGCAAGTGCTCTCCCACTGAGCTACTATCCTTAGCCCAACCTTGCTTTTCCCTGTGGAATCAGTAGAAAAGTGCATTACTGATGAAGCTTTCACACATATAGTCTACAAGGTCATTCTATCCGAGGGCAGAGGGATAAGCAACTCTTGCTGGGGCTGCCACCCAGGAGTCCAGAGTGCCATGACCTTGGGCACCTGGATTTCCACCACTGGCCTCTGGCAGTGGAACTAGCGTCCTGAGATTTGCTGGAAACATCTGGATGGCCTTCTCTGGTTCCTTCCACATCTTACTTAACAGTGGAGTTCTTCATGCTTTATCTTTTTGATCATTCAATGATATCAAGTTCTTGGTCAGGACTGAAATGTTGGCAAGAGAGTTTGAAACAGAGGAGGGAATGAAGACCGTTAATAGGCCTCTTTCTTCCTCACACAGCAATTTCTCTAACAGATGCAATTACATTTGAGAGCTGTAGAGAACAGAATCTTATGCTTTATTTCTTTATTCATCATTTTACAAATGGGATTCACTGTAAAAAGGAAATTGCCTTTGTAGCTCAGTTCCTTCGGCTCTGCGCTGGAGTGCTCTGAGCCTCGGTTTTAACACCAGCTGTAGCTGCCGGCAGCCACCTCATAACTGGTGAGTGAGAACCCACCAGGGAGAGTGGCAAGGAAATCAGGCAGAGTTCATTTAAATTCAATATATTTTTATTCTTTGTAAATACAATGAGTACAACCTTTTAACTTCACAAATCAGTTAATTCACTTTGTACAAGAAAAGTTTTACTCCTCCTATGATAGTCCAAGTGCTGAAATTTTCTTCTCAGTGCTAGTACCTAATAAATCAAAATGTGAAAAGTACAGCAGCTATTTAAAAATGTTTGTTTCTACATTTCCATAAGTATAGATTCATACCAAAGGAGCAGCTTATAGCGTAGGATGATGTGGTTCGTGTGTGTGTGTGTGTGTCTGTGTGTGTGTCTGTGTGTGTGTGTGCATTCAAGGCTTTACTAGAAACCAGAGTTTTCTGAAAGGCATTGAAGAGTCTCAGGCTGTTAGCAATGGATCAATTGGGAAACTGCTTAGCGCTCATCTCCTTGAAGTTCCTTCTGGCATTGTGTCTGTTTGTTTACTGTCTGTTGTGACTCCCTGGACCCCATTGCCTTTGGTTTCAGCACGACCTTAAAGGGACAGCAATCTGCCTCATTCAGTCACTCATCTCCACTTTATTTGGTTTTGCTGTTTTTACTCATCTTCCCTCGACTTGTGTTCTTTTAGTAAAGCTCTTCTATCTTTGAGATGTTATCCAACCTGAAGTCCTGGTGAGAATCTCATTTTTGTCCACCAATTCCTTTGACAAGGTTGCCTGGCCTATGGTATTAAAAAAGAAGGAAAAGGAAAAAAAAAGAAAGAGAAAGAAAAGGAAAAAAGAAAGAGAAAGGGGGAAAAGGAAGTCGAGGAAAAGCAAATCACACAGCATAAGCTACTTTTCACATATTAACTCGGTTCGGAAGGCCACTTAATGATGTATTACGATAGAAGGGAAACCTTTGATAATACTTTTGATTTCAAACCTAACCATTCTTTTTAAAATAAATTCTCCAACATAACATAGTTCCAAAGGATGCAGTATGGTGTTATACACAGAGCTATATTGGATCACCCAGCTATATGTGCTAATAAGGAAAGGAAAGTACAACTTGTCTTTCAGCTTTTGAAGCTCTGCCAATCTTCCAGGTCAGAGGCAGAACAGCTCAGCCTGTGGCAGGCCCCAGTTTGCCCCTCCCATGGCACGGCAGCTGTGACTTCCTGCCACGCAGTCCTCTTGCACCCCCTTTCCTTCCTGGCTGCCCTGCCCTGGTGGAGGCAGCAGGTCATAGCTATTGGAACTGCTGTGTGTCCGTTGGCATTTTTTTCCTGAAGGCTACACATTTCCAGGTTTCTGCTTCCTGAAGGGTTTGTTAGTTGAGGCTTGTTCTCCACGGGTAGAAGTTCATCTGATAGTGTCCCATCCTGAAAAGTGGGTACCTTGAGAGCTTAGATATCACTGGATTTGTACATATCTGAAAGCAGTCTTGTAATTGGCACGTTGCCGATGGTTTTTTTGAAAAACACTTCTTCTATGGTTGATGGGCTAATAGAACGTAAAGCTGGCAAAAGCAACAAGAGTTTTCCAAAGCGGCAAGGCTGCGTGGGGTATCTGGAATGTGAGAAGCCGTGAGAGCAATGTCAGAGCCCATTGCTAATGGAAATTAACATCTCATACTTGAACACACACCATTTCCAGTATAATTCCCGGATATGGGCCTATTGAATAACCTCCTACCCCTGCAGGAGAGCCCTACACCGGCACTACTATTCCTGTCTTGCAGGTGGACTACTTGAGACAAACAGAAGATAAATGACATTGCCTAGATCACACGGTAACTCTCTCTGCATTAGCAAAGGGGTTGCATTTTGTTCAGAGAAAGAACAGTCTTAAGAAACATGATACTAACTTTAAGCCAAATAATAAACTTAACATTGCCACTGTAAAAAATGACCATGGTTCTGATGATAATGATAGCAATAGAACCCACATTTTCTAGTTCTCAAGGCTCCTCCACAAGGCTACTTCCCTCAAATAAAATGGTTTCTTTTTCTAAGCAATTCTCCAAATTATTATTCAGGCATTATACTTAGTCACTCTCAGGAATAATTCCACCCTTATTACACTGCAAATTAAAGACTAAGTTCTGTTGGGTGGCACTGCCACCCAACTTTCATGTCAATGAAATTGGCACATAATTAAAGATGTGAGAAATTGCTTAACAATTTCCTCTCTTGATGTCCAACATACATCTGTACTCAGATGTGCAAGTTCAATTTCCTGCTGTCTCTAGATGCCTGTAAGCCACCTCTTCACTGCAGCCCCTATACCTCTTCAGCCAATAGCTTGAAATCAGGTATCAGTTCACTCCACAAGGAGGGGTCCCTCCACTGAAACAAACCACCTAAAAAAAACGAGCTGCAGGGCATGCTCTGTGGCTAAGCCAGGTTCAACCCAGTCCAACAGTTCAACCCAGTGCTGGAAACAGATATCAAAATTCCTTCAAAGGGGTTTGGTAGATTCCAGGAGAGCAATTTTCATTCTTGTCTTTTAGCTTTGGGCAAATGAGAGTCTCTCTCTTCAACTGGATATGAGGCTTATAATTCATTGTGGGTCACTGAGGACCTCATTTGGCTCTTACACTGCCCAGTTTCATGCATGACCACCATGGACAGGGGCCACCCAACCACACTTAATAATGTGATAGGAAAATAATGAAGCTTATCTACATCAAAACAAAACATGAAAACATAAAATCCACCATTTTTTCTCCATATTGAATGTATCTTCTAGGATTCATAGAAAGTAATGCCATCTATCATGCCTTTCACTTTGGCCACTTTCTCTTGTCAACAGTTCTTCTTCATGCAGAGGGTCTGAGGCAGAGGCTGCCTCAACAAGCAGCACCACGTCTGCAGCATCCACCCCACATGCCAACCATTGCCCATGGTTGAAACCATTGTGGAAAACCATTGTGGGAAACAGTGACATTCAGAAAGCATGAATCTTTGGAGAATCCATAGACAATTAACCCTGGATTTTCTATGAATAGTTTTCCACTTATTTACTCACCCACTTCCTGTATTCTCTATTGGGGAAAAGGTTGGCTGGTTTCAGTCAACAAGAATTAATTGTCTATTACATGTGGAATAATGTACCATCCAGAAACAGTAACACTGTGTGTGAGAGAGAGACAGAATCTAACTGCTCAAAACTATTTTTCAGAATATCCATAGCCCTGACTTCATCCATTAGCATAAATAACAAGAAGTTTCTTTTTCTGTTTTAAATGTTTTTTGTCTCACACAGGTTCCTGTGTTTGAACTTGAGTTATAATGTAGTTTCATGAAATGCTGATTTCTAACCTTTTTCTGATGTCCTAGATAGAGAAATAGCTTACAGAGCTGTAATAATTAGCTCAGCTTGCACATTAACTTTTTATTTCAATTTCAGATTTTATTTTCACACACAGGAAAGTGCTAGAGGAGAGAATATTCAATAATTTGAAAGAGCTAATAAGGCAGCATCATTTCTGCCACATGTGTGACCCTAGATATTAAGCAATAGCTGTAGCTGTTATCATGAAAGAATTCTATGCCGAAGCAGTTGTATGTGTTTTGTTTGTTTGTTTGGTTTGGTTTTTTGGGGTTTTTTTGGTACCAGGGATTGAACTCAAGGGTACTCAAACACTGAGCCACATCCTCAGCCCTATTTTGTGTTTTATGTAGAGACAGGGTCTCACTGAGTTGCTCAGCACCTCGCCATTGTTGAGGCTGGCTTTGAACTCGTGATTCTCCTGTCTCAGCCTCCCAAAGTGCTGGGATTACAGGCATGCGCCACTGTGCCAGGCTAATAGATGTATTTCTCCTGCAGATAATTTCTTTGAGGAGTGGGGAAGATGTGGTGCACTAGTTGTTTCTTTTATATAGATTGGTGTTCACTGTGGAATTCTCCTGGACCCTGCTATGGGCAGCTCCTGGTGTCCTGGGCTTCCCAGCCCTCCCTCTGGCAGATTTCTCTGGCACCTCCCACAACACTGCCATCAGCTCCTCCTCTGGCTCGCTGCACCTCCTCTTCCCTGCTGAAATCCTTCCACCATTCAGGGATCAACTCACATCAGTGAGCCTTTCCAGATTTTTCTCACCCCCTTCCAACTAATCTCTCCAACTTCCCATTTTACTTTTCTTTCCTCTCTGGTCTAAACTGGACTGGCATCTTTGCCCACTGCACATGACGGAAAGGGCCATGTCTTTTGTCTTTCTGGCATCCCCCAATGCCCACCTGGAGCCTTGTACATGGCAAGTACTCAGCAAAGGCTTGACTGAACCAAAGGCTGAGTATCACATTCTTCTCAGTCTGGTGCTCTTTATATCCTATCAGCTCTAAATGTCAAAGGTTAGTTTTTAGTGGGAGAAAAGTGCCCAAATTATGTACTTAGTCCATTTTGTAATTTTGTTTTGTTTTGTTTTTTCATTTTGTCATTTTGAACATTGTTACTATACATATGTTCTAAAATTCAATATGGATTTTTAAATTTCAAACCATGGCACTTTACTTTGGAAAAACATAACCACATGCACTATCTTTCAACATAGTTTCAATGATATTCCATGGGCAGGTAAACTTTTATTCATCCAGCCTTCAAAAGAGGGTTTCTGATAACAATAAGGAGATCCTAGCAGAAATGGTATCACCCCAAACTGATACAGCTGACTTGGGATTTCTCTGACTTCTCATGTGAGGGAGGCACTAATGGCCTTCACTCATTTCATGTAGTTATTCCCACCACAGTGTCTATGGCTGATGCTGAGACGATGGAGACAGGCTTTCCGAGGTCCCTTTCAAGATCAATCTAGAGAATAAACAAGAATAGCAACTCTGTTCTACCTCAGATCCACCACAGTCCTACCTTAGGAAGTTAGAGTGTTCTTGACTCTTGCATCTGAAAAAGGAATCAGAAAGTCTACACCTGTTAGTGGGCTTTCCTAGTGCTGGAGTCTCAGTGTTGAAGAGTTTCTACAAATAGTTAAGGACAGCCTCTACCAGAGGGCCCTGGTTGACTAGAAGTAACATTGGGGATGCTACTGCACAAAATAACAGATACCCATCACCAAAGTTCTCTGGTCCTTCTATTTGAGATTGGCATCTAAGGAAAGGCATCTACCTTTAATTAAGGATGATGCAACTACTATTTAATATACTAACCATAAAACTTCAGACCTGGCTTTTGATCCTTTCCATATCCATTCCCACAAATGTGTTTAACTATTTTGTTTGATCAACTCATTCATCCAGGACAGCTGTAATGTGTCTGACAATGCTTTCACTGTGATCACCTAATTTGATTTGCTCCTCTCACCCACCCTGAGAGATAGGTGAGGACATAAATTCTAACTCAATTAACTGGTTGGCAACAAGACAATTAGTCACAATGTTTAAACTGGCTTATTCTTGCCTGCTTGCACATTCACAATGGAAGCAATTTTCTTAAGTACACGTTCAAGGCAAACAAGAGTCACCTGGTATGGATGTAGCTGTTGAGAGTTAGCTGAGCCTCATCTTGAAGAGCTGCAATGGCGGCAGCATTCCGGAAACTTCTCAGTTCAGAACCACTGTGTGTAGGAACTAGAAATGAAGACCAGGAAACTGTGATAGGCAGCAGAGGAAATGTTGTGGGAATGTATTGCTCTGGAAATGGATGCCCACCAGAAGAGCATGTAGGTCGCCACAGCCATTGAAGATGGGGCCAGCCTAAGTGGATCAGCTCCCTTGAAAACATCATCTTTTTTTGTGAAGGTCGGTGTAGACTTTGAGGTGGCTGAATTAATAAGATGGAAAAAACTAGAGAAGAAGAGACAAGGATCTGGGTCTACTTACCAGCTTTGAAAGTGACGATGCATTTCAGACAGGCAAATTCAGTAGCATCTAACCGGAGCTGTCTAAACCGAGCCACCACCTCTTGTAAAGCCTGTATTTCAGATATGATCTTGTTCAGCTTCTGAGAATCTGTGTTGTCACCATTCATGCCTAGAATAAAAATATGGGATAAATATTCTAATATGAAGGCATTTTCATGATTTAATATTGATTTTTGACAAAATCCTGCATATCAATATCTATTCAATTGTCACTCTAAGATATCTGATTCCATGTAAACTGGCTATATTGTATGAAAGTTAATATAAAATCTTCTCTTGGATGATAACAAACACAGTAATTTGCATTTAAATAACAATGCAAGCAGTCATGAATACAACAAAACAACATTATTTGCATTTAAATATAGATTTATAAATGACAGGTATACTCTATTGTTCAGCAGGAATTTGTTATTCTTTACATGTTGTTCTTTTTTCAGTAATGTATTTTTATGGTAATTTCTACAACAAAGTCATTAAATTGTGCAATTCTTACCAGATACAGCCAGTAGAGTGTTAGCATCAACCGGAATGGCCCATTGTGCTATTCCTAGAACAAACAGTTCTCTCCAAGCATCTTCCAAAAGCATCAGCTGTCATACAATAGATGTATAATATAATATAGTGTGTAATTTATAAATTTATAAACAATTTCAGTATGTAAATTTCCATTATTTTAAAAAGTGTTTTAAATGCCTATCTTCAGTAATTTTTTTTCCAAATAGTCTAGCTTTCCCTTATTCCCCATATTTTCCTTTTTGAAGAGGTGACTATAGATATGCACATGCATTTGAGAGTCAGCCATTCTAATTCCTCAAACTTTGCTTCTCTCAGAAGAGGATATACCCCTCTTGTCTTCATATCCACTCATTACTGACCACCTAGAAACTTCTCCAGAGACCCAAGATCCAAGAAAAACCACCAGCAGCGTGGCAGGTGGACTCCCCTGGTACATAAGGCTGTTATTGTCAGGAAGAGGATTCCTGACCAAGCTGACAAGTGTGGGTCCCCATCTTCCTGGAGGGTTGAGGGGGCTGGGCTAGGGGAGAGGGGGAGGTGAGAGAGAGAGAGAGAGATATCACTAATTCCCAAGAGGCATGCGGGAAATCAGGGTATAATTATGTTAATCGGGGTTTGCTGAGTTTACCTCATCTCACCGCCTGATTTTTCTGAGACTCATAAGTGGACAGCATCAAGGTGCTTGTCATTTTCATTCTAATAAAATGTGCTACTGAATATTTAAAATGAAAATCTGTCTCCTTTCCCAAATTAATATACTGGATTCCACTTCACTGCAGTTTGCTTGGGGCTAAGTGACAGCCAGTAAGTAAATTCTGTTTGGATTAAAGAGTCTACAAATACTTGTTTTGAGAAAAAAAATATAGCCAATCTGCACACACACAAACACACACATACACATGAACATAATAAATGTGTAGAGCCAACCAGTAAACCTGGTCAAAGATAGGATCTAATAGGCTTGAAAAAAATCTCTCAAAATTCAGCCAATTCTGAATGATTAATGTGAAAGAATTTCCTTTTGGAAGCTAAGAATCATGAAGGCTTGCTACCAAAATCACAAATAAATGGAAAGGTTGAATTTTCAAATGCATTATTTTTTAGTTTTATTGTATTAAGTATAGAAAATAATAATTGTAAAATGCAAGGTAAATAGTATGTAATTCTGGATATATTTCATGCTAGAAGATTAAGTATTTTTCAACACATTGCCCAGTCTTTCTTTTGTTTTATTTTTTGATGTGGGGATGGAACCCAGGGCTACTAAGCTACATCCCCAGTCTTTCTGAAGGAAACATATTTCATATTAAAGCTCACTATTATGCTTTAATTGGGCATGAAATGAAGAGTTAAATCTTTTGCTTTTAAAACTACTTATTAGATCTGGGGAAGAGCTTAGTGATAGAGCAACAGCCTGTAAGAGGCCCTGGGTTCATCTCCAACATGGGCAGGGAGAAAATCCAAAAAACTACATATTAGCTTTTTGGGAAATTTCTCATTAATTTCTGTGAATGCATAGGTAATAGTCAATGACTGTGAATGCCTCATTTTCTTTCTTTCACTTAAGGTTAGAAAAATGCTGGCAGAGGCCATTATTGATATTCCTAACAACAAAATTTCTGGATTTTGGCACAATGCAATTTTTAGCTGCACATAATTTTCCTGCCTCTGAATGTTATTATAACGACAGAATTATGCAAAATGCCTATTTGTTTACAAAATCCCTAAAAACACTTAAAAAAATCACAAAAGATCCTAAGTGTGCAATGTGCTCTTTAATCTCACATGCGGATGAATCAATAGTCAAAACCTTAAAATCTCAATGGAGAATATGAAGCTGAGAATATAATATGAGACTAATTCCAAAATCTCATAGGTGAATACTCTTGTCACCTTCAATTTCTCACAGTTCTAATGTTCCCAAGAAAACACTATTTTTATCAATAGTTTTAAAAAGCATTAACATTTTAAAATTTGAGATTAAATTTGATGTTTTAATTAAACAAAGAAAGAGATAATGTTCTTACATGTTTTTCATAGACCAGATCCAGCTTTTCTGAAATAACATAATTGCATTTCTTACTAACAATTCCATAGGTAGATAATTTGAATCTTTAGAAAGATGATGATAAAAATAACTGGTTTCCTCATTGTGGCTAAAAATGCATGCTTACTTTGGTGATTTATCCAGGTATTGTACCATTTGATATGGCTGAGTACTATGGCTTCCTTCCCAACCCCCTTTCTCACAAGACCTCTGTGTCCTGTTGATCATACCTGGTCTTGCAAAGACAGCGTGGAAAAAGCTGGCACACTCTTAGCCCACTTGATGCTCATAAAAAGAAGCCTGGCAGCGGATTCACACACTGACTCTGTGGCTACTTCATAGAGATACATTGGGGTCCCATTCACTTCATGGGGGTACTAGGAGGGAAAGAGATATTTGGACATGAGGAAACAATTCCTTTGCAAGAAATGCTAACCTTTTGATTTTCTAATTAAAACAGGGGAGGGGATGGAAATCCATATGTCCCTCTTAAAAGAACAATTGCCACAGGTAAGTAAAAACCAAATATCTGCATCTGTGGTTTTAGAAATGATGCCTATTGAGGAAGACCCATTTCCACTCTTTGGGGGCTTCTCCTTTCCAGAGGGGTATCTGGCTTTTCTATCCCCTACAGGAAATTTCCCTTGGGCTGAGCCAAGTGCCAGGCCTGTCTCCCAATTTAGACAAGAGCTGCTTGTATTTGTGTAAATAAAAATAGATGTGAAAAAAGTATAAATTAATAGACATCCCAAACACAAATATGCATATGAGTATTTTTAGAAAGGATTAGTATATTATGGAAATATTTCAATTAGACATCTTAATCATTCACAGAGCATTCCCATTCATAACTGACAACATATTCATAACACTACTTTTCCAAGCTTATTATACACATCAAGGGTAAGAAAGCAATATTAAATATTGTGCTTGTGTATGTGCCCAGGTGTTTGGCTTCCCTGCAGTGTGGGGCTGCAGCTGGCCCTCCTCTGGGGGAAAATCCTAGGCCCTTCTCTCTCTGGAATGGGAACCTTGGTGAGGTATCAGCTGGAGGCCTGGAAAGTAGTCCCTAGGTGGCGCCTTCCCAGGTGGTTCAGGCTGTGGCCCTGCTCAATCTTGGTGTAACTCCTTGTGGCTCTGAAGGCAATAAGGGGAGCAGTAACAGTGTGAGCTCCACATTTACCTCTTGCACCAGGAGACCCACCACTTTGCCCAAGATAATAGATCCCAGAGGTTCACAACTTAGGGGTCCTTACTCCAGATGGAGTCAACTGCTTTCTTCTAAAACAAAGGTCTGTTCTTTTGGCCTTTGGGCACACCTAAGGCTGCCTCTCTGGGGTTGGACAAGGCTCCACTCCACCACCAAATACCTGTGGGGGTTCCAAAAGTTGCAAGTTTTTGGCCTCCACCCCAAACTTGCTGAAAGGGAATTTCTGGGTTATGGGCCTGGTAGTCCACATTTGTAGACACTCAGAGGACGGCTCTACACTAAAATTTGAGCATCTTTGGCTCAAAGGAGAGAGTGGGAGGCCTAAAGGTGAGCACCCAGGAAGTCTTTTGCCTGACCCCATCACAATTCAGAAGAACTAGGTGAGCCTTACTCCACCCTCTGCTAGGCTCTTCCGGCTCAACAAGACCGCTGACCTTGGGTGTGGGCTGAGCCAGGCTCACGAGGGTCTGCCGCTCTGGAGTGGCAGACACTGCGGCCAGTTCCAGGCTGTGCGGCTCCAGCTGTGTGACCGTGGTAAAGAAGGCTGGAGCGGGCAGAGCAGCGGAGGGGAAGTGTGTGGCTGCCCCGTTCTCCTCCTTGTGTCCTCGGAAGTAGAGGGCCACCTGTTTGCGAATGGTGGATGTCCGAGGACCCCTCTCATGCTGCACAGCTGCAGAGATGAAGAGACGGACAACACATTCAGGATCAGAGAATCCACCACACTTGGCCGCTGTGCTCAGTGCCACCTTGCCTCCATCCCTACGTCACATTAGGGCTGGCAAGTCACCCCAGAGGCACAGAGAAGGAGGGAGAGGGAATGTGAGGGCAGAAAACGCTCTGATAGGGTTTAACTCCTATATTGTATTGATTAGGAAGCTGAGGCTAAGAGCAGCCTGTATCCCAAAGGCCACCATAATGTTCTCGCCTCGAGCAAGACTAAGAGTGTTCTCGATGGGTTCAGGGCTCATTCTCACCCAGGGGCTAGCAAGTTAATCACAGAGTCTCTGGGCAGGAGTAGGGAAGTGCCTTTGCTCCCACGACGGGGAGAGGGAGTGTCACTCACAGGTAGGCACAAAGTCTCTGTACAGACATTTCCAGCTCTGCCAAAGAACAACTCCTGAGACCTCCAGACCCGCCCCCACAGGAATAGTTTTGGCCTCAAAGGTCCTAGGAGAAAAGGACCCGAGCCCCCGGGACGCTGGGGGATGGGACCTGGGAGAGCTCGTCTCCGAGTGCGCTGGAGGAAGGCAGGGGAGATGTGACAATTACCACCAACAGTTTAAACAAACAAATTAATTCAGGGCAATCTTCCGCCCGCCGAGCTTGACAACTTGTCAATACACAAGTTCAACAGGTTGGACGCGCCCTCCTGCTTCCTGAGCCGCGGAAGAGGGAGCTCTGGTGGATAGGCGCTGTGCCTCAGGCGGCTGCCACCCGTCCAGGCCGCCTCCACTGCAAGGCCCACTCTACACCTTGTGCCTAGACCGTATTGCACCCTCTCGCCCAAGTACCCCCGGTCACGCCCGCGGCTGGAGAGCCCTCGCCAGGCGACGACGGGGGACTCAGCTTGTACTGCGCTCTACGCCCAGGAAGCATCCTGAAGCCATAGGGGAACTGGGTGTCGGAGGCACCCATGGCGTCACCCTACCTCTCCAACCCCTTTTCTCGCTTTTCTGTAGAACCAAGAAAATGTTCTGAAAAAGCCTTGACCCGCCTAATGGCCCTACGGATTTTGGCATCTGTGAATTTGCAAAAGGGAGCTTGAATTTCCGGTTTTCGTGCCCCGCGGTCTCCTCCAACACTCCACCATCTCTCAGCCCCCACAATATCCTCCCAAGGAGATTAGCTAGACTGAGATCCTGGGGGAGGATAACAGCCTTAGGGGTGGCCACAAGGGCTGCAAAAACAGACGAAAAGAGGAACTAGGACTCAGGCGGGAAACACCGCTCTCTTGTCTGGAGCTGCGTGAAGTCCCGCACGATGACTTTCGAGGATACTTTTGGAGTGCAAGTTTCGGATTTGGGCATAGGCCTCGTCCTAGGGAGTTTAGTGGGGTGGGTGAGTGACTCATGCAAAGAGGAAGAGAATACGACCGAAAGCTCGAGGCCAATTCCCAGCATCTGGAAAGAAGTATTCTGTTCAGGAGATGATTTACATGCATAGGAGTGCCGTGTATTATCAGAATATATAATTTACTTACTACTCAATCAACATTAGAAGAATAAAGGGATGTACTGATTACCATCTTTGTTCATGTTGACTTCCAAACACTTCTTCAGCCGACACGCCCTGCACTGGTTCCTGTGTGTCTTGTCTACGGGGCAGCCTCCCTGTAACAGAGCGCAGGCGGTCAGCGGCCCCTAGGGCCTTTAGGCGGGGACTAGAAGCCCGTGCCAGGGCGCGAGGAAAGGTATGGGGACCTCGCTTGATCGCAGACCCCGGAGCAGCAACTCCAGGCCCGCGAAACACGAGAGACTTGGGCCAGATAGGGGGGCCAGGACTCCCGGGGCCACTGCAAGTGGGTCAGCCCCTGACCCTATGGATCGACAAGGAGGAAAAGTTCTCTCAGCAGGTGAAGGGTCAGACAGCCTGGTTTGCCAGATCCCGCAGGGCTGAAAGAAGCCCGCGAAGGGTAGTTTCGCCATGGGCAAAGTGGTTTGCAACGAAGAGACTTTTCAGGACCCAAGACAGCGACCTGGCCTTGAGCTTGGTAAGAAGCAGGCTTTCGAGTCAAGATCCACCCCTGTCTCCCTCCCTGCTAACCATTCTTTCTACTTTCAGGTCTTGATTCTATCGCTTTTGACGCTTTCTGGGTGAGCCATTTATCTGACAGATAAATGTCACTCATTTATTCTTCATTGTTCTGTTACCTCACTTTTGCTTTTGCACTTGAGGCCATTCTTATAACCAGCATGTTGAGACAGCTCTCAAGTTTTAAAGACTAGCTTCAGTCCAGATTAATGGAAACTCAGCCATTCCCAGGAAGTGAGAAAAGCCGGTGTGTTTAGGATGGCAAGGCCTACCAACAGAAGGCGAGGGAAGAGCCCAAGGCCTGGGGAAAATCTAGAAATGTCTACTGTGCAAATACACCCAGGAGGATAATGTGAGGGACAGTCTGATAAAAAGATAATAGAGACAGAAACCGATAAATAGGTAGTTGCCACTTTAGAAATATTTATCTGACACAAGTAAGAAAACAAGCGTCTTACCTAGTACAATTTTCTGGGGAAGAAGTGCTGGCCATAAAAAGAGGAAATTTACAGGATAAGTTTCTTTTGGAATTTATTCAGTGTTATGTGTAATTACTGAGGGAACATATACATAGATACATAAAGAGGCATATGTACTTTTTATTTTTTATTTATTTTTATTTAATTTTACTTTTGGTGGTGCTGAGGATCAAATCCAGGACTTTGAGTATACTAGGCAAGCACTCTACCACTAAGCTACATCTCCAGCCCTGTGCATAATTATTTTACGCACAGAAAATATCCAAGAAGTTTGGTGCTTTCCTATATTTATATAAGTTGTCACTGTTGCATTTGTAGTGGGAAGGAAGAAAATAAAATATATTTCTTTATATTTTGCTTCATGACCTCAAATATTCATATACTCTGAAATAGGAGTGAGTACATTTGCCTCTGAAATATCCCTTAAGGAAAATAACACACTTGAATGTGTAGTTTTATATGATTATACTCCTCCAATTAAAAATATGTTGATTTGGGCTGGGGGTCTAGCTCAGTGGTAGAGTGCGTCCCTAGCATGCATGAAACCCTCGGTTCAATCTCCAGCACCAAAAACAAAGCTAAATAAAACAATATGTCTACTTGTTTAAAGTAAAGATGAGGACAGTTTATAAAAATTTCTAAATGTCTTCATTACTGTTAATGATAAATTGAAATTTTATTTACCTAGTCTTAAAACAAAAGAGAAAAGAAAAAAAATTTAGTTTCTAAGAGCATTCTTCAGGGCATTTTGGGCCAGTGTAATAACTCAACGTAAAGAGATTTAAAGAACTTATTAAATATAATCAAATGTCTGTCCCCAAATGATATCTTCCCAGTATTCTGATAAACATGCAAATGCAAAATAGAAACCTTTATTAGTTCGTAAGAGTGTCTTCACATCAGATGAAATGTATATAAATATCTGAATCCTGGAGAAGAAGGAATGAGTGCCTCAGCTCAGCCCATTTATTCTCTTTGCAAGAAAAGAAACACCAGGCCTGATGAATCTATTATCCCTCCTTTACAAGCACTTGGACTGATATCAATATGTTTAGATAGCCACCTCCTTTTAAAATATCAAGCACAACATCTGAGGTTTCCCAATTCTGTATGTTGCACAAAAGTAAAAGATTATCAATGTAGAAGCCTATTCAAATCTGACAACACACAGTAATTCCAACCCTGTGGAGCTACTGGGGTACAGTCCTATGTCTGTATGTAAAGTGATGTGTCCATAAGGTGAAGCTAGAAAGTGATACAGTTCTAAGTATCCAATTAAAAAGGTGACAGGGCTGAAGAGTTGCAAATGACATCCAAATGCAAATATGTTCATGTATTTGCTGCTAATTCAAATCTATCAGAAATTGATATGAGCAGACATGCCTGTAGAGAAAGAAGTCAGAATAATTCACTAGCATCAGATGATGTATGCATGTGCTCGTGTATATTGTACACATTAATTAATGAAAGCCTTGTATCATTTTGGATACCAAAGGATGCCTCCTGACTAATGTACTCTCAGGGATCTTCCCAGGAATGAAGGCAGAGGCTTCTGTGCTGAGGGTCTGTGTGCCTGGCTAAAGAGAGAGCAAAGTATACAAACAGAAGGTTGATCTCCTAGGTTGAAATAAGCCTATTACTGAGCTGTAAACTGAGTCAATCAGGGTTTTTTGCTCATTTTGTCTGGAAGATTTGGCTCATACTCAGTTCATACCCTGAATGCCCTGTCTCTTGGAGACGGTTCTGCTGGCTGGAGACTAAAACACAACCAATCAGGCACATCTTGTAAGCAGAAAAGGCAGAAGGAGATATGGAAAGTTGGGAAGGATCCCAGTTGCACCCTCCTTTGAGTCTTCTTTTCTTCCTCACCTTGCCCTTTTCTGACAAGGCCCTGCTAAAGTCACATGGGTGCTAAAGCCCCATCATCCACTTTCAGAACAGCTCTGCTTCTCTCTAGCTGAAAAGGGATGGCTCCTCTCAGAGCACCACCTCTGTTTTCCAAGTAGCTAAGGCTTAGTAGTGGTGCCCTTGACTCATATGCCCATGTGCTTTTATTTCTGTTATCCCAGCCAGTGATCAGGAGACTGAACTTGGGTGCTGCTAGAAATGGGAGTCGTGTGGGCAGGCAACTTAAGGTAGCCCTTTCTCCTACTTGCTTCTTGTGGTTTAGATTCTAAAGTTCCTTAGGTCTCCTGGGCAGGCTTGTAGCCACTAGGCAAGGGCCTTACCCAGTGTCAAAATCTATCAGGGGATTAAAAAAAAAAAAGTGTAGGAAGGCTATGGAATTTCAGACTTCTTCCTGAAAACTCATCTGTCTTCCCTTACCTATCTGGCCTTTCCAGAACCAAAGGGCCTCCCAGAGCTGGGGCAGGAAGGAGGGGAGAGGAAGGGAGAGGCGGGGGGGGGGGTGCCTGGCCTTTCCTCGGTAGCAAGGAAACAGAGTAGACCTTGGCACAAAGGAGGGGGAGGCATCAGAGGGAAGCCGGGACAGTGCCGCCCTGGCTAAGGTACCTGGTTTCCAGATTTGCAGACATACGTCCTATTCCTTCGGATACTCCGCTTGAAAAACCCAGAGCAGCCGTCGCAAGCGTAGACCCCGTAGTGTTTCCCCGAGCTGCGGTCACCACACACTTTGCAGGGGATATCTAAAATGCGGCCTGAAATGGCAGGGAAGACAGGGGGGTGGGGTGGGGGGTAAGAGAGGAGAGGGAGAAGAGGGCGGAGAAGAGGGAGGAAAGGGGAGAGGGAGAGAGATGCTAAGCAATCTGACCTCTGAAGGGATTAGCATCGAAGCTGCGGTAAAAGCAAATAATGAAGTGATTTTATAGCCAAACTTTTTTTCCTTGAGCAAGTGTCAGTTTCCTACAATGAGCATTATTCATGCACCGCTACATGTATTTGGGTCTCCCCTAATCGCCGAGACCCATTTTGGAATAAAAGATTACAGCAGGCCCGAGCAGCAGCACTGCCCGCCGCTGCCTTTCTGCTCCGCGGAAAGTTTGGCCGCCTCCCTCCTCAGCTCTTGCATTTAACAGAGAAAGTTGTTAGTGAGCGCGCGAGGAGACAAACTTGAAATGTAAAAGGGAAAAGAAGAAAAACAAACACGGCTGGAACCAGGGATGGCAGCTGGAAGGCAATCGAGTTTTCTCTGAGCTCCGCCGGGCGGTTGTTATTATTAGGATTATTATTGTGATGCTAATACTCAGATTATTAATGATAATAAGGGTAGTGGTAATTGCCCAACTTTCTCTTTTTACCTATTAAGAAAATGCTTGGTGGATTGCTTTTAAGAAATCATTTTTTTTTTTTTTTTTTTTTTAGGAAAAAAATATTCTCCGCAAAGTAGCACGGGTGTGTGAAGTGAGAGGAGAGCGACTCAGGTTGTCGATTTCCTGACGAGTTAGCGTGGGACAGCCATCACTTCTACTCCCCAAGTTCTTTTACTCTAAAAGACCGGCCTCCTCTTACTGACTCCATTCTGAGTCTTCCTCCGGGTTTTTCTGCCGCTGGCGGAGGCTGATTTTTTTTTTAAAGGTTCTAATTTATCTAGGCTGTTTCCCTACCCCCATTACACTCCTGCTCAAGAGAACTTTACTTGGAATCCCCCGAAGCTGGGGTGGTCGAGGCCCCTGGAGGACTTAGGGAGAGGGTAATACGCAAAAATTCAGAAAGGGGGGAATTGTTTTTCTCTAAGGTTCAAGAGTCCAACAAGTGCCTGAATCCGTTTATTGGGATTTAGAACTCCTTCCTCCCGCAAAACAAAGGGAGTATTTTAAAAAGTGTTAACACTTGAATAAAATATTACTTAATAACAATTAACTTATTAACACTTGATTTTCCCATCGCCACCCGTCGGAAGGCCTCCTGTCTGGGCCTGGAAGACCTCAGGCCTCGTTGAAACTCAACAGCTGCTCCGAGAGCACTTAGATTGAGGTCGGGAGAGGCCAGAGACCACTCAGCGAGGGGAACAAGGAAGGTGGGGACGTGGCCTGAGGAGAGACGGAGAGGCATCACAGGTGGAAACTGGTTGGACTCCGAGGCGTCGGGGCGGGGCGGGCTTGCACCCCAAGCTGGGGCCTCAGCCTCAGGTGGAGGGGGGAGAGAGGGGGACCGGGCTGTGAGGGGAGGTCGGTAACGACCAGGCTCAGCCCGGGTAATTACAACCCCGCCGCAGCACCTGCCTATAGAGCCACCAGTGACCCGTCAAAAAGAGTAGCATGGGAATTCGGACCGCGACAAAGGACGGTGGGGGAAGGCGTTCGGCGCTGCGGCCACCGCCTTGGCGCCCCCTCTCCCGCAGGGCGGGAGGGGCGGTTTACTAGAAGAGGGAGGGGCGGGAGGGAGCCCACTGAGGCCACAGCGGATCTTGTCCTCAACCCCCTCAGGGAGTCTGTCACTGAGCCCGAAGGAATTCACAGCCGCCCAGGAGCGGGGCCAGCTCGGCTGCACCGCATTCACTGTGGAAGCAGAAAATTTGGTTTCCATATTTTGCAACCATCCTCCTCTGCATAACACACGCTCTCTGGACGCGCTGGAGTCTGTGTTGGGGTCCAACAATACTGTCGCCCCAGTTGTCCTCCTCTTCCCCGCGGCACTCTTGATGATGCCAAGATGAGTGTGTGGGAGGAGCAGTGACGGGGTCTTTCCCACTTCCCGTCCAGATAGAAGGCCAAGGGCACACCTTGGGAGAACCCGATGGGGGTGAAGGGAAGACCAGTGCGGGGTTGATGACCCTTCTCTAGCTCCCTGGGCCTGGACTCCCGGATGGTCCCTACTTGGGGCACCTCTGCTGCAGGTCAGCCTTGCCTTGGGGCAGACCTCAGTGCTGTGGCTCCAGGGGCAGATTAGAGACAGGAAAATGGACTGGGGCGGGGCACAGGAGGGAGGGACGCGAAAATTCCTGGGCTTGGCGGGTCTGTGCCTCAGACTCCCCACCAAGCCACGTTAGGGTGACTTGAGGTTACGAGACACACTGGTTGACCCTGTTGCAAAGCTCTTCTCATTTAGCAAGCCGAGCGAGCTCTGACCTGAGGCGAGTCGGAGTTTCCTCAGGCTGGAAAACCGTTCTTAACTTCCCTCGCCAGGGGGTCCCCTCGGGGCTTTTTGTGTGTCATAATTGCCTAAAGATATATGGCAGCTTCGATTACTGTAATTACCATCAGAGGCTGTTGAAAGAAGTTAGTCTGGTCTGCAGGGGTGACTGGCCAGGGTCTTGTTACCACCCAGGCGGGGCTCCGGGTGACATCGCTCTGCCCTCCAACCCCGCAAAGACAAACGAGGCGGGAGATGAAGACCTCAGGCAGCCCAGCCTGGTCCTGACCCGGCCTGCTGCGCGCCGACCCTCTCGCAGTCCCAGGCTGGAAGGCCGCAAGTTAAGCTGCAGCCACAGGTCTGAAGAGCGCCTGGATGCAGTGGCGCTGTGGGCCGGGGCTGCTGTTCTGCCGGCCTAAGCAACCTCAGCAGCGGCGTTAAACCTGAGCCGGGCTTAAGGCTTCCAAGGTCGAGTTGGGAAGCTCTCAAGTTTCCCTATTGTGCCCAACTCTACCTTTTCCCACCCCCAAATCCTGGGGGTCCGCTTGTGTTCTAGTCCACAGAGAGCGGGCTTGCCCTTTTCCTGGCCACTGACACTTCACCTTTCAAGCTCCCAGGTATCTCTGCACCCCAGTAGGGCAAAAGAGCTCCAGGTTCTTTACTTCATGGCGGGAAGTGAGGGCCTGTCCTAGGGCGAATGAGCCAGGAGGCCTGCCCAGGCCCGCGGGCTTCGTTTTTTGAAATAGAATGCGCCAGGAAAGGCCTTCTTCTGAGCCTCCAGGGAAGGGCACAAACTCCGGGAACAGGGACAACAAAAAGCGAGCCCGCCTCACTTCGCAGATTCCAACAGCAAGGGCAAGCGTAGGCCCGAGGCTAAGAGGAACCGCCAGTCCTGCGCAAGGGTGGCTATGTGTTCCCATCGCCGTTAAGATCCCTTCTCTCCTCTATCTGCTGTAGCTCGAAATATTTCTCCTTTTCTCTTTTTGTTCACGCTCATTTTGCTGTATTTTTTTTTTAAAGAAAACTGCATTACCCTAATCAAAACAAGTGAACAAAATAAAAACACAATCTACTTCTTGCGGGAGTGGGAAGTAGGGGCGGGAATTGCATCCCTCTGAAGTGGAACTTCATTATCAGTCCTCACAAGTATCTTGGACTCTCCCAACTTTCAAAGACTCAGGACAATGAGGGCGGGAGGTGGGGAGGGGGCGGGAAGGACGCACTGAGCGCCAAAAATGTTATAGGCGAAAACATCACTGGAGGCAGGAGAGCTCCTGTCCTGGACGCTGGAACCCGCAGCCTCCGACCAGGAGAAGGCGGGAACTAAGAAGCCTGGGGGAGATCTGAGCCCCGCGGCGGTGTTTTCCCAACGCCCGCGCAGGCCTGCACATTCTCGGGTTCCGCTGGGACTGCATACACAAATGCCCTCACACTCACAAGTAGCCCTGCACTCCCGCAATGGCGTGGGTAGAGGTCAGCTGCGGATTGGCCTTGGGTGAGAGTGGCAGCGGCTAAGGAAGTTTGAGCAAGGAGAGAGCGCGCGGAGGGTGCAGGCCGCGCACTCCTGCCTCTGCTGAGCTTCGACTCTCGAAAAGTCCTTGGGATTAGGGATTTGGTTCTCTCTTTGCTAGAGTGGTTCGCCATACTTTAAATTCCCCAGTTATGACCTACGAGGATTTAGGATTAAAGAAAATGTGACTTTTAAATTGTTTCTGCTTCCTAGTTTTGCAGGATTATTCGAAATAGCTAGAAAAGGGGTGCAAAGCATTCCATTCAAAATCCGCTTTGCAGAGAGTTTCTTTTGCGCCCTGGAGCTCGGAGTTTTGAGCGAATGTGTTATTGTGCTGCTGCCTGGAGCTGCGGCCCAGTTCCCGCCCCCGTCGCACCCCTCCCATTCCCAGCACCTGGAGGCTAAATGGAAACAACTCGCTGGACTGGTGGGCTCAGTGGGTCGCAACCTTCCCACCACACCAGAGAGAGGGGGAATCAAGCTATCCAGAAGCAACGAAATTGCTCTCCACTCTCCATGAAACCGTCCGACTCATGGTCTACGAAGACCTGGGCCAAAGGGCACTCGCTCGCTGATGTCCCTCTCTGGGGCTCTGGAGCCGCAGTGCTCAGAATAGGATCTCCCCGGCCTCCCGCCAGCCCACCCCAGGCTGCGCGCCTGGGCCCCACCGCGGCCGCGAGAGGTACCCACTTGTTGATCCTGCCGGCTTGCTCATGCTGGCGGTCCCGGGGCGGAGCGGTTGGTGGGCACTGCCGGAGTCCCGGCCGGCAGCGCCCGCCTCGCTGCCGGGCGCCGCAGCTCGCCAGCCGCCCTCCAGCCTGCAAAGCTTCGGGGCCCGACAGGTGGGTATCGGTCGCGAGCGGCGCTTCTTTCCGGGTGCTCAGAATTCGTTCCACAGTGGAAATTTAAGCATCCTTAAGTTTCTTCCCGCCTCTTGCAAAACTGCGGCTGCTGGGATTGCTGCTTAATACGGACATACACATGGACAGACAGATGGAGAGATGGACAGGAAGGCTGAAGAAGGGAGGACAGTAGGAGAAGGATATTGAAAGACAGATGGAGACACGAAAATAGTCTTCCTATGGAACAAAAAGGGTAAAATCCCTCTCTTTCCCCATTCCTGTCACTCAGTCTTCAACCTTTCCCTCTACATAGGCATGCAGAGTGTGGGCAGATCTCTACAGACCGCTGGTCTTCTAAGGAAAGATGGCAATCACAACCGCAGGCTCAGAGGCAGATGGGCTCCGTGCTGCCGGAACCCGAGAGCCGAGTGGGAAAACTAGATTGCTGGGAAATCTTCTGAGAGAAGAAGCAGCCAGGTCCGGGTTTCCGGGGAGAGCCGCACACGCAGCGGCAAAGGGTCCCCGAAGTTCATTACCCCGTGACTTTGTGCCTGTCGCTGCGGGCTGGGTCCTCTGTAATATCTCCAGAAGCTCTCTGACAGGCAGCCGCGGGGAGGGGAATAGGGCGTCCCTGGCCCACTTAGCTTTTCCCCCAACTCCTGGCGGGGTCTGACGTCAGCCATGTGCGGGGAGGAGATGGGAAGAGGGAGGGGGTTAAATGCTAATGATATTAATGAACCTCCAAGCGGCTCCCAAAGAAAATGCAGGCGCTCTCAGAGCTGACGAGTTAGAGAGTGTGAATATGGGAGTGAGGCTCTGTGCGTGCGTGGTGGTGAGGACCGTGCTGCTCTTGTAATAAAAATGAATTATTATATTTCATGGTAAGGGAGAAGGGGAGGGGTGATGGGGCTTTCTCAAAACGCTTCCCCCCTCTCTCCAGAGTGCCAGACAGATAGATTCGTAGAAGAAATGGGGGTGGCTGTGTTTGTGTGTGATTGTGCACGCTGGACATAGCCATATGAGTTGGTTCACTCTTGGTCCCGTGCTCCTTCTGTTGGGTAAAACTTGGATCTGGCCCGAGGTGAGTAATATATTCATTTTGCAACTCTCTATGGAAAGTCAGAGCTGAGGATGCTGTGTGCGGTCTTGGGGCCTGGGATGGGGTCTTGTGGAGGCTCCCGGTTCCTTCCACGTTCCGCGTGATGGGTTTGGGCACTTGGGTGGGGAGGGCAAAGCCAGTTTCTCCCAAGCAAAACCGGCCCATCCAGAACTGAAGGAAGATCCTCTGATTCCGTTACGCGCACCCGAGAGGCTAGAAGGCAGAGCTTTCCCTCCCTCAGCTTGTCCCCAGCGGGCGTCGCTGGCTCCCTCTCTCCAGGCTCATAGATTCCGGAGAGGTCCCCCACCTCCCGCCCTATCCCACTCTCCTTCCCGCGATTCCTGAGCTCTCGCGTCCTGGTCCTTGCACAGCTCTGGAAGAGCGCGCGCTAAGAGAGCGGTGATCTCCGATCTCTAAGAGATTAATTCTATTTAAGCTCTTTCGGCAGCTTGAACTTGTTGAACAAGAGCTTGCTAGCCCCTCCTCAGGGCGTGGGCCCGGCCAGAGGTCAAGGGTCACGCCTCCGGCCCTTAACACGGTGTTCTAGGGTAAAGGAGAAGTAGCCAGAGCTAAGTAATTCCCACCTCCTGCCCCCAGTCCCCAGGCCCCACTTTCTCAGGACTCGGTGTCAGCTCGGATCTCCGAATAGAATTTGTGCATGCAAGTGAGTGCTTGAGTTCCCCCGAGCCCACCGAGAACGCAGCAGAACCACCCCGCCACCGGTGTCCCTGGGGGCGCAGGCTGTTAATTCGGGTCGGCGGCCTCAACACGTGACCTCAACTTTCTACGGCTACTTCGTTGAGGCCTGAAGCCCCAGGCGGCGCACACCACGCACACCAGATCCCGCGTCCTCCTTATAATACAGCCAGCAGGGCGCGGGGGCTCGGGGGACCGGGGAAAGAACAAGACGAGGATGACTGTTTCCCAAGTCACCCTCGGTTTTCCGAACTGGGAGGAGATTAGGGCATTGCGGGACAAAGCTATAGCCTAAGAGATTTGTTAGGTAACAAGCCGAAAAATCAACAGTTTTTTTACGGTCAAGTTGGGCAGAGGCGTGCGCAACGAGCCCTGCGTGCGACTAGGCAAACTCGAACTCCGCGCCCAGATAGGTAAAGGACTTCCGGTAAGGGTTGGAGAAACAATTAAGGTGCTAAGCTCTGTTTTGGATCCTCAGGTTCTGGTTCCCGCCAGAAATCCACTTGCTGCTGCCGCCGCCACTACCACAATCATGATGCGGAGGCGGAAGGGGGCGCTTGATTAAGGACAAAGAACTTCAAGAGTCAAACTAATTTGTCTCGGGCAAAGATGAGGGCAATGGTGGGAGACTAGACCCTGGCCTGTCTCTAGGGGAAAGTTTGGGTGTGTGTGGCCAGGAAGATAATGAGGAGCTGCTTTGCGAGTGCGGGGGCTCAGAAATAGGACAATAATGGCTCTCCTGGGCACCAAACTATCTCCTTCCCTATCCTCCCCGCCCCCCCCCCATCCCGGCTGCTGGCTCATTTGTAGGCACCAACGCTTCAGAAAAATGCTCCTGAGACGCACCAAATGGTCACAAAATCAAAATCAGAATATTCTTTCTTTCTCCTGACACCAGTTTCTAATCAAACCGGGTGTCAAGATGTCCACTGAACACGCGCGTATGCGCGCGCGCGCACACACACACACACACACACACACACACACATCTATCCCTGGCAAAAGGCACAAATGGGCACACACACCCGCATCATATGCGTCCTGTGTTCTGAGCGCCCGGCTGTAATTATCCAGACGCTTTGCATAATTCACAATGCAGTTCTGAAATCATCATGATGACTTTCTGGCATGATTGGTTCGATGGTAACGGCGGCAACAAGCTCCACGGTAGGCGGGAGGGGCTGGGACCCACTGGCCCACCAGGGTCCCAGAGAAGCCTGGAGTGTAAGGGGGTCCATCAACCTCTGCTCACACCAAGATGCTACAGGCCACAGGAAATTTGGCTCTAAGCTGTGGAAAAGTGGGAGCTCTTTGGGGCAGCTCAGAGAAGCTGAGCCTCTGCAGGGGCAAAGACTGTGTCTTTTAATTTTCCTGTGTAGGGCCCCAGCACACTGCCTGACTCACAGTAGGTGCTGCATAAATGTTGGGTGAAGGAAATTAGTCAGTCACTGGCAGATTTCCCTAGAGGCCACTAGAGGCAGGTTAACCACAGGAAGCCAGGAGATGAGAAATCAGGCCCAGTCCCCTACTAACTGAGTAACTTTGGGCAAATGACTAGACCTCTCTTGGCTGTATAGTTATTTTTAAAGAACTCTGGGTCTCTTCAGCTTTAAGTTTCAAAGATTTTTCCTGTGAGACCACTAAGGGAAACCATTAATAAGTGGCAGATGCCACCTATTTCAGAGGTACCTTTTGTTTTGGTACCAGGGATTGAACTCAGGGGTACCACTGAGCCACATCCCCAGCCTTATTTTGTGTTTTATGTAGAGACAGACTCACTGAGTTGCTTAGTGCCTTGCCATTGCTGAGGCTGGCTTTGAACTCTCCTATTTCAGCCTCCCTAAGTGCTGGGATTACAGGCGTGCACCACCATGCCCGGCTCTCAGAGATACCTTTAAGAGAAACAAGACTTCAAGTTACAAGGATAAGTTTATAGCATTTCTGGAGGGGAAAACTACATCCCAGAGGTTCTGGAACCCTTCTGGCCAGTTATAAACATAGCCCCTCACTTCCCCTCTAGTCTCTTGTGAGTATGGAGCTCTCAACCAAAATAAACACCTAAAACATAGGTAAGTATCTTTTATTAAAGGATGTTTACATTTTGGTCCAGAAGGTGAGAAATAAGACTAAAAGCTGGCTCTGGGGACTCAGGAGGCTGAGGTTGGATGATCTAAAGTTTGAGGCTAGGAGCTGGGGTTGTGGTTCAGTGGTGGAGTACTTGCTTAGCATGTGTGAGGCACTGGGTTCAATTCTCAGCATGGCATATAAATAAATGAATAAAATAAAGGTCCATTAACATCTAAAAAAATAAAATTTGAGACTAGCCTCAGCAAGTGAGACCGTGTCTTGAAATAACAAACAGAAAAGGGCTAGAGATGCAGCTCAGAGTGCCCTGGGTTTGATCCCCAATATGAGGGGTGGGGAGAAAAGAAAGAAAAAAGGGAAGAAAAGAGAGAAAGAGAGAGGAAGGAAGGAAGGAAGGAAGGAGAAAGACTGTGAGAAGGACCATGGTATCAAGGGGACTTTCTGTTCATCCAGCAACCCACCACATTCATCAAGTACAGAGTACCCACTATGTGCCAATCCCTGGGAATGTTGGAGAATAATGACATGGCCCCTTTCTCAAGGAGTCTACAGCAGGGCAGGGGAGCAGATACATTTAAAAAAAGATACCTCAAAAAAAGAAGTGTTTTTGATTGGGGTAAAACAGGAAACTCTAGAAAAATATACAAGGGGTTCTAAACCAGTGTGCAGTGGGGTGGGCTGTCAGGGGCTCTCTGGAAAATTGGCCTTGTATTAGGGCACTCTGCTGCTTCTGAGAACTGTCTTGTGGTACATAGCTCACTCTTCTGCTAAGGTCTCTTCCAGTCAATCTAAAAAGGGAGGTAGAGGATGGTTATCAAGGATGTGTGAGAGAGACAAGGGTGGAAAGCACCCTTCCAATCATCAGACATCTGGGTTTGACTGCTACTTCTGCAGTTCACTGGCTTCTCTAAAAATAAAAAATGGTGCTATTTTATCCATTTACCACACTCCCCTCCTAAATGAAAAGACCAAAGGAGAAAGGAAAGGCTTTCCCATCAACAAGCAGATCTGCTGATATGGATGTGGAACCCCTCCAGAAAACTCATTCCTTTAAAATGCCCTTCCTCTCTTTACCTACAAGCATTTAAGAAATAGACCCTGTAAACTACTGGCTGACCTTGGCTGAGTTTTTTTTTTTTTTTTTTGGTACTGGGGATTGAACTCAGGGGCACTCGACCGCTGAGACACATCCCCAGCCCTATTTTGTGTTTTATGTAGAGACAGGGTCTCACTGAGTTGCTTAGTGCCTCGCTGTTGCTGAGGCTGGCTTTGAACTCGCGATTGTCCTGTCTCAGCCTCCCTAAGTGCTGGGATTACAGGCTTGCGCCACCGCGCCCAGCTTTGGCTGAGTTTTAATGTTCAGCCTCCAAAAGACATTCTGACACAAGTTTTTATTTGTTTGTGTACACAAAGAAGAAGGTTCATGTTCACTGGTTTCCAAGTCATTCAACTTATGGCTGTTGCTTGACTAATGGTTGGTGAGTGAGAGGTGGGTCATGGAACAGAATGTTTAGCATGTAGTATGTGTTCAATAAGGGCTTGCTGAGTGACAGAATGAAAGACAAAGTATTGCCAGCTTGCTCCAGATTCTGCTGTGCACCTCATTATAAGTTGTTTGGCTCCAATGTAAGAAAATGAATATGGAGAATAATCCAGAAAAGAAACCCACGTCTTCTAGATTCCAATGGATGCTCAGTTGCAGAGTTTTTTCTTGACACACATTGCAATACCATGCAATGCACACTTAGCACTGTGTTGCTAAGTACTGTCTGGCACTTCCCACCAATGAGAATAAGACCACTGCTAACAGCAGCAGCATTAAGACAATACCATGTGTGAGAGGCTTTCCCTCTTAGAAAGACCAAATCATGTCTGTATTTATTTGCACCCTCGTTTGGCAAAAGAAATTTAGTTCTAGGGTCAGGTTGAGGATTAGAGGCTCATGGACAGTCCCATTGTCCCTTGATATTATTCTTGCTCTAAGAATAAGGAAACAAAAACATCTTCCTAGCTCCATGTACTTAGTACACAGTGGTGCTTTTAAAAAGGTGGGATACGTGAGTGAAGCTGCCTGGTGGTGCTCACAATGAAAGTTGAAGCTTGAGGAGGCTCACCTTCGCTCAGCCCCAGCAGGGATGGAAGGGATTAGGGACAGGTCCTCTGACTCCCCAAACTTTGAGAAGTGGTGCAGGTCATTTTTGGCTTTCTAAAACAAAACAACTAGAGAAACAAGAAAGCAGACTCCATTCAGGAAGAGATTGGCCACCCAGCCTTCTTCAGCCTCTTAATTTCCTGTGATTTTCAAAGTCTGACTTGATTTCCATATAGCCCAGAATCACAGAGCACACAAATTAGAGGACCATAGTACTCATTAATTTAATCATTTTACAGATGAGGAAACTGAGACGCTTCAAGACAAAACTTGTCCTTGGTCACTCATCTAGAAATAGAGACCACCCCAGAACTCAGATCTCTTAATGCTGAGTCCAGTGCTCTTTGAAATACTCATTCCACTGCATTGAGCTACCTCTCATTTCCCAGAAGGGCTTCTAGAAGCTCCAATTAAGGCAATTTCACTCATTTACTAGTGAAGTAATCAGAATTAAGAACAGTGTTTTGTAATCTTGAAGCAATAGTTCAGCATCTCTGCAACTTCAGCCTCCTTCGCTTTTACAGATTTTTCTTCAAATTCCCTGTCAGTACTAAAATTTGCTGTATGTATCCCAAGGGATTGAAAGTCTGAGAGGTCTCTTTCTGTTTTGTAGTATGAATGCTGAGAAATACTTAAGAAGCAGTACTCATAAATGTTGAGAAAAAGTCAATGATCATATTGAGCAATTAATCACTGAATTTGATCAGTACAGATTGGCAATCTGGGCCTTTTAGATTTTAAAAACACTCCTGTCTTCCCTCTATAGCAGGTTTAGGATCTGCTTTATCCAGATTAGTACTTCAACACTACTAGAAGTGATTGTTATGTAAAACTGGGTAGCCTGGTTTAAATGTGGCTAACATATTTGAGAACAGGCTATGATTCTTTATTATGTGACTAAGTATATCAGGACCATGAATTTGATCTCTGCCAATGCAATGAAAAGCATCATACATTCTAGTATGCTTTGTTTCCAGCGGATCTAGTTGACACAGTACTCTGTTATCCTATTCTAGTAAGTAATTTCAGAATTCACATCACTTACAAAGATGCCCGAGTGGCTATTTAGGGAAGTCTGTTTCAAAAAAAAAAAAAAAAAAAATCCCTCCCAAACAAACCTCCCTCTCTTCTCTCCCTCCCCCAAACCCCACGCGCTTTGTGCAAGAAGGAGTCAACCAGTGGGATTCACAGGAGGTCCCCAAGTCAAATGCTGCAGCTGCGTTTTAAAAAAGGGTTGGATAAACTACAGCCGTTAATAACATCTGTATCTATGCAAGCTAAGATGATGATAGGGGTAATCAGATCTCATGCTTCAGGGCATAAGATGATTGCCTGCTGGGAGGAGAGGATTTGGCCTTTCAGGTATAGGAGTTCACTACTCAGGGGCCAGGTTGCAGACATTGCTCCTCAGTCTCTAAAATTTCAGGTGTAACTATATGAACATTGGGTAGATAAAAAAGGGATTTGAAGTCTAACATTTCTATTCAGTCAGGACATTAAATAATGAGTTATTTGAAACACCCACCTGTACCGCGTGCATTTCTTTAAAGATACAAATATTTAAATGCCTTTTTTGAAGGTTGAGGTTCTTTGAAATGTTTTGACCATCTTTTAGTGCTGAGTGGATGCTTAATAAATACTGAAAAACAACAATGAAAACAGTGGAGGTAATTCAACTTTAGTCCCTGAATTTATGATTAGCTACAATAATGTATAATTACCCAAGTATTCATAATTGCACACATTTGTATCCCTAAATATAAGTATTTCCAATCTCATTAGTTAAATAATAATTGGAATTGCATATTTGGGGTATACAAGGAATGCATTCATTCCAATGCCCTGATAAACTAAAGTAATGTTTATTTATTTATTGTGGTGCTGGGGATTGAACTCAGGGCCTAGTGCATGCTAGGCAAGTGCTGTGTCACTAAGCTATATCCGGAGCATCTGAAGTAATTTTAAAAATTCAATATTTGTCTGGAAGAGTGAGAAAGAAATGATGCAAAATTACCTTACCTACGCTTTTGATTTTAAAATATTTTTAAACCCCAGGAGGGGTACACTTTACTAGAGTTGCACAATTTAATCAATTTTGAAAACCCTTGTGTAAGTGTGAGCAGGGTTATGGAGCTCCATTTATTTAGATATGTAAACCCTACTGAAGCAACAGACAGCTATCAGCATTGCAGAGACATGGATAATCTTTTCAAGTAGTGGATTTCTAGTAGAGTGGTTAGAGTCCTTTGGCATAAAACACATTCTTACTATGGGCTTCATTACTATTACTAAACCATTCACTTCAGTTACACACAGAGGGACTATTCTGGAAAATATGGCTGTTAAATGCAATTTTTAAAATGATGCACATAAACAGTTTTTAAAGGGGGAAAAACCCTGCAGCTGTTTGGCTGCAGACAGACATGAGAAATTAGTCAGAAGCCCAAAGCATCATAGTTAATAACCATTATTCTGTTGTCTGGGATGTTTGTTTAAATACTATTGACACTGTGTATGTATTGTCATCTTTTCTAAATTGTAGCTCTTAACCACTGAAATCTTGTTAAAGACCACCTAGGGTTTCCTCTGTATGATGCTGAAGAGTGTATTCACCTGATGGATAAACAAAACTCAGATTTTTTATTGTTTCAATTTTCCCCTCGTGTGCAACTAGCAGGAAAATTTCTGGACTGAAGGAAGAGATTGCTTGAGTACAGTAGAAATAGACACAGCGGAGTCCCAACCTTTGTATTTCTCGTCTTGTGATAAAAAAAAAATGAACAAACCCATCAACTGATTAATACAATTCAGTTCTGCTTAAAATTCACAGATCTGTTTGGTATGAGACTGTATTTTAAAAGACTCATACTTGCCATTAAGTGTGAAGAAATCAGTAACTATTCTTTTCATCAACAGCGTGTTGGGTTTTTTTCTTCCCCATTTAAATTTTGCTTATTAAGTGAGGTCATTTGGGAGAAGAGTGGCTCTGGTGGGTGGGGGGAGAAAACCAATCTAACAGCCTGACTCCCAAGTCGAGAGCTCCAGATCATGGGCCATTCAATACAAAGCGTTTTATATCTTGACTTATGAGGAGACAATAGCCGGTCTTACAAAGGCACCACCTGTGATTTAACACGGTTGACATCTTTGTTAAGGAGGAGCAGGGGGCAGAACAGAGACAGCACGTGCACAATCCGGAACTTGCTACCATGACCCACCTTGGAGGCCGCTGCACATGGTCACTGAGGCCTCGCTTACAGTTCTAGAAGGGGAGGTGGGGACAGAGAAAGGAAACTAAGGCTGCGCTCTCTAATGGAGCCACAGCTCTGGACTTACACGGCTCGCAATCGCCAAGCTGCCCCATTTGCCAGATGGGGAAAACAGAGCTCAGGTCCGCAGAGCGTCCGGCTCAGCAGGTGCGCGCCCGCGACGCGCGGGGGTGGAGAGGCCGCGGGGCTAGGGGCGCAGAGGGCGGCGCGGCCGCGGGTGGGACGCCGAGTCCTGGTCTCGGGCCCAACCTTCAGGCCGGTGGCTTTTTGCTTCCTTCCCGAAGGTCGCTCCTGACAAATCTATCTATTTGGGGCAAATTGTCAGTGAGAAACTTCCGCTCGAACTGCCCTGGACAAAACCGGCTGTTTGAAAAGGGTAAATCCCGCGGCCCGGCGAGGCGGAACAATGGGCCGCTGGTGCTGCTGCGGCGGGGGCGGCCGGGCGGGCCGCACAAAGGGCGGATTAATTGGGGCCGCGGCTGAGCGATTCGCTCTAGCTCCACTCAGCCTGCGCCGCGGGGCGCCCCATTGACTGGGCCCCGAGCCCCACTTTTCACAAACTCCAAACAAAAGTCAATTTCTTTTTTATAAGGCGGAGGAGGGGGCCGCGGCCAAGATTCTCCACTTACTTGCTCCTTGCCTCACTCTGGCTGCGGGGGCGGGGAGGGGGATGTCAAGGAACTGGAGGGACCCCGGGGGAACCCGGGAGTGGGAAGGACGCGGTTGTGCCTGCCGGTTCCCTGTCCCCGCCTTTGCTATCCCCTCCGGACGCGTGGCGCACCCTCCCGGCTGCACCCTACAGGCGGAAGTTGAGATCCCAGCGGGAGCCCAGCTAGCCGCAGAAAAACGGGGCGTGGGGTGTGTGTGTGTGTGTGTGTGACCAGACCAAGGTGGGGATTGGGGCACCGAGTTGGGAGAAGTACAGGCAGGTAGTTTAGGAGAGAGGGAAAACCCCGCCTGTTGGTATTCTAGGCCTGGAGGTGTGACTATTCTTTGGATAGTTACTGCATTGAGCAACTACTATGTTCCTGGCAAGAGGGACACAAAAAGCGAGCTTGACTTCAACATACCGATAAGCAGGGAGGGAAGATTTATAAATCAATCAGCAGGTGAGAGAAAGAGGTGCTGGTCTGGGGAATGCAAGAGAAGTCATTAGCTCTCTGAAAATGATGAGATGACTTGCCAGAGTAGCATAAGGAAAAAGATGTCTGATTACTCTTTAGAAACACTGTACTTGGAGAAGTGTCAGTGATTTAAAACAAACAAAAACAAATGACACCAGCTGTAGGATTAACATTGTCACTGGTCTAAACACCACGTATGGAGGGCCCAGGAGTTCATCTCCTCTTGTTTCCCTCCTCTCAAAATTGGAGAATGAGTACAAAGGGCTCTTCAACTGACACTGAGAGGAGAAGGGAATTCCTTTAACAATAAAAATCACACATTGGCCAGCAGAGGAGCCTCTTCTATAAGCTGGATTTGGCAGTGGCTACATCCAAGACACTCCAGTCTTTGTGGTCAGTGCAAAAGCCACATTCTTCTGTGAGGAATAGCTTCGAAAGGGAATGAACTTGGAGGACGGACGATGTGCTGGAGTAAGGGAGGTCACCTGTTGGGTAGAGAGCTTATGCCAAGTGCTAACAAGGGATCCCAAGGTATTTCTCCCAGGTGTTTACGTGGAGGTGGGTGAGGTTCTGCTCTTGGATCTGGAGGCACTTGTATGCTCTATAGTTGGCAAAATGACTTTGTAGAGTGTTGAAGTCTTTCACAGCCAGCCTTTCATGTGGAGTCTCTGCAAAGGCATCTGGCTGGTGTGTTGGCATCCCTCTGGGTGGGCACAGTGAGAGAAGAGATCTGGTGCCAGGTACTGAATCTGTGGCAGGCACAGTAATGGGTGACGCCAATGTTCAAGGGACAGATTGAAACTCTGCTGGAGGCAGAGACCTAGCCGGTGGTAGTGGGGAAGCAACAGCAGCCGACAGACCTGCTGGCAGGATTCGACCTGGGCTCCTTTTCAAGCACATTTTAAAGCTGTCAATTTAAGACAATCTTCTCTGGGCCAAACTGTGAACCCTTCCAGATTTCTGTTGAATCAGAGGCTGTGAAAATCAAGGACAAATATTTATCTAAAGATGTCACAACTTTGAATTTCAATAATAACTTATCTGCTAATCTCTGGTGGAAATCTAGAACAGCTGTTGTTCTATTGTGTATTTTGAATTCTCAAAAGGCAAATTTGGGAATCAACATTTTTCTTCGCCCATTCTCAGTATGCTTTCTTTTAGTTTTTTGATGCCTTTGCAAGTTCAAAACAAATAAATGACAAGAATGTTAGCTTATTATGAAAGTTATTAATGCCTGCCCAAAATTAATATAGTATTTGACCTTTATGGGCATGTGTGATAATGCTGAGCATGTCCATTCCAGCAAAAGTTGAGTGAGGGTATAAAGGCTGGGATATTGCATTATTAGGAAGAAAAAAAAAGACAAGGATGAGTCAGACTGAGGAAACTTCCAAACTAAAGGGATGCGTAGGTTTAGTCAGAATTGATGACAGTCTTTATTGTCTATTAACAGAAAGCTTATAGCCACAGCTTCTAAGAACACCCAGGACAATTGCTTATCATTTCTACTTAAAGGATGAAGGTCTTGAGAGTGGAGGAAGCTGGGTAATTTTGGTAAACATCCACCCATGGATGGAGGTGAGTGACATGCTGGGATCAGGCCTTTCCATCCCTCCTTCACCTTCAAGGCTTGAATTACTGACTTCTATAAAAAACATTTATTTTGGAGTCACTTCATGGGGACATCATTAGGGGAAAGAAGCTCCTAGAGGTCTGATTAGAATTAAACTTCCTCTCCCCTCCTTTTATACTTGTAGCCTGAGCAACCCCTGCTGGAAAAGGACCTTGAGAGTCTTGGTACCTTAAGGCTTCGATTGACAGAAAAGTGCAGAAATTTAACATCTGATGATGAATGAGCAGGGGCAAGTTCAGAACTATAGATAGAATGTGGTAGTCACAAGCTAACTAGCAGGAACACTTAGTCCTCAGACTTCTACTATATTGAAATCAACAAGGGAGTGGAGATTTAAAATGGCTTTTCCTTGCAGAGGGAAAGCAGACAAGTCAGAGGCCAAGTCTCAGCAAACTAGTTGGAATCCCAGAAATAACACATGGAACATTTGATTTGAAATGTATCATAACACATAAAATATTCTCTGAGCATATCTGTACAATTTAAATGATGCAATCAAATGAATGTCCATATTTCAGCAGCTATGTTAAAAATAGAATCTTAGTGTCCACACGGAGACCCCTGTGTGACCTTTTGGATGGCACTGCCCCTCCCCACCAACACATACCAGAGGTAAACACCACTCAGAATTGTATTTTACTTATTTGCTTGCTTGCTTTATAATTTTAATTCTTATATGTGTATCCTTTAAATAGTGTAAAGTTTTGCTTTTTTTAAAAAAATTTTGGTTCTTTTTTCTCTAACATGTTAAATTTCAGTTTTAAATTAATTGTGATACACTCACACAACCTTTGTGAAAGTGGCACCTTTCTTCCCATTGTTGTGTATTATTAGTGATGCTGCTATGAGCATCTTGTGTGATGCCTCCTGGGGCCTTTCTTAACACTCAGTTTTAGTAGATATCATCAAAATGTTTCCCTAAATCATTGTCAGTTGTGTTTTGTTTTGTAGATTGAATCCAGGGCCACTCTCATGCTAAGCATGTGCTCTACCACGGAGCTACACTGCCAGCTGGTCAACACTTGGTATAGACTGATTTTTACAATTTTTTGATTTTTTTTTTTTTTTTTTTGGTACCAGTGATTGAACTCAGGGGCACTCGACCCCTGAGCCACATCCCCAGCCCTATTTTGTGTTTTATGTAGAGACAGGGTCTCACTGAGTTGCTTAGCAGCCTCGCCATTGCTGAGGCTGGCTTTGAACCCGTGATTCTCCTGTCTCAGCCTCCCTAAGTGCGGGGATTACAGGCTTGAGCCACCGCGCCCGGCTTACAATTTTTTGTTATTTAAAGATTTATTTGTGGTTTTAATTTGCATTTCTCTGACTCCTGATAGAGTTGAGCATTTTTTAGTCATCTGTGGGCCATTTTTCTTTTATGAAATACCTGTTTGCAAATTTTGCCCATCTTTTCTTGGATTGTTTTCTTCTTCATTTTGATTCTTAGGTGCTTAAAAATATTTTGGATACTAATCCTTTGTGTCAATTATATGCATGGCAGATACTCCTCCTCTTCATTTTGTTTGTTTATTTTCATGTCATGCTGAGGATGAACCCAGTGCCTCACACATGCTAGGCAAGCACTCTGCCACTGAGCTACAGCCCCAGCTCTCTCCTCCTTTTCATTTAATGACTATCTTTTCACTCTCCTTCCCATGTTGTTTTTCTTTTTTTCTCTTTGACAGGGTTTTCAAATGCCGCCCCCCCACCACCACCCCTTTTAGAACTGGGATGAAACCCAGAGGTGCTTTGCCACTGAGCTACATCCCCATCCCTTTTTATTTTGAGACAGGGTTTCACTAAGTTGCTGAGGCTGGCCTTGAACTTGTGAGCCTCCTGTCTCAGCCTCCGGAGTAGCTGGAATTATAGGTGTGTGCCACCATGCCCAGCTCAAATGTCTTCTAATGAACCAAAATCTTAACTTTATGTGGTAGAATGTATTAACATTTCCTGATGAGCTGATATTTTTGTGTCTTGTTTAGAAACTCTTACACACTATGAATGAGGTGTAATCATATTCTCCTAAAATGTTTTCTAAGTTTCATAGTTTTACTTTCTACATCTAAGTCTTTAATCCCATTAGCATTGACTTTTGTATTTGGTATGAAGTGGATATTCAATTTTGACTTTTTAAATAAATTCTTCTAGTATCAAAGATTGAAATTTTTTCTGCATATCTCTAGATATATAGAATCAAGTTTCTACACATGCATTGATTTATTTCCATGTTCTATATCATATTCCAAAGGCCCTTTTGCCTATCTTTCTGCCAGTAGCCCATTGTCTTACTCTAGCTTATATATTTAAGTCTAACTGTCAATGAGCGGTTAGCCTTACCTTCTTATTTTTCTTGTGGAGACTGGGCTAGTTTTGAACTTTTGTTGTTTCGTTTAAATTTTAGAATTAGCTTGTCAAGTTCCATGAAAAAATATTGTTGGAATTTTTACTGGAATTGGATTTAGTTAGTATGGGAACAGTTGACATCTTTGGGCTATTAATTTGGGCTTCCTATTAATAATTTGCTGTTTCTCCATTTTCTTAAGCCTTTCTCTGATGTTTTTTCAATAAGGTATAATTTTTCTCGATAAATTTGGTATACAACTAGAATTATTATATCTTTTTGCTATTATAATGACATTCTTTTAAAATTATATTTTCTGGGGCTGAGGTTGTGGCTCAGTGGCAGAGAACTTGCCTCGCACATGTGAGGCACTGGGTTCGATCCTCAACACCACATAAAAATAAATAAACAAAATAAAGACACTGTGTCCATGTATAACTAAAAAATATTTGAAAAAAATTATATTTTCTTATTGATAGTTTTTCTTCAGGAAATATATATTGATTGAAAAACTATTTGCAGTTTCTTTTGGGTTTTCTATGTGGTCAGTAGCATAATGTGCAAATATGACAGTTTGGTATCTTTCTTGTTAATCTTTTATATTTTTCTCTCTTTTGTTTTTCTTTTTCTTTCTTTCTTTCTTTCTTTCTTTTTTTTTTGTACTAGAAATTAAACCCAGGGGCACTCCAACTCCAGCCCTTTATATATATATCTATATCTATATCTATCTATCTATATATATTTTATTTTTTAATATTTTTTGATACAGGCTCTGTATCAAATAAAAATAAAATATATATATTTTATTTTTTAATATTTTTTGATACAGGCTCTCTTTAAGTCACTGAGGGTCTCCCTCCCTTCCTCCCTCCCTCCCTCCCTCCCTCCCTCCCTTCCTTCCTTCCTTCCTTCCTTCCTTCCTTCCTTCCTTCCACAGTGGAGATTGAACTCAGGGGCACCCTACTGCCAAGCTACCTTCCCAACCCCTTTTTCTTCCTCCAGTCCTTTTATTAAAATTTTGAGACAAGGTCTTGTTAAAATGCCCAGGCTTGCCTTGAATTTGTGATCCTCTTGTCTTAGCCTCTCAAGTAATTGAGATTAAAGGTGCAAACCACTGTGACTGGCTTTTACCATCATTCTTTTGAAAATATTAATTAATTTATTCTAATTAGGTATATATGACAGCAGAATGCATTTTGATTCACTGTACACAAATGCAGCACAACTTTCCATTTCTCTGGTTGTACGTGATGTAGCAATGCACCATATGTGTAGTCATACATGTACCTAGGGTAATGATGTCCATCTCATTCCACCATTTTTCCTGCCCCCTACCATTATTCTTGAAAGATATTTCCCTGGAGCTATAATTCTAGGTTTATAGTTATTTTCTCCAGCATATCAATTTCACTGTTTTTGTGCTTTGTTGTTGTTGCTGTTGAAAAGTAAGTTTTCATTCAAAGGCAACACCTTTGTTAGTGTGCATCTTTCATCTGTGTCTACTTTTAAGTTCTTTCTTTCCCTTTGGAGTTCTGCATTTTTCCAATTATTGTGCTACAGATGGATATCTTTTTCTTATCCTGCTTGAGATGTACTTGACTTCATGGATCTGAGGATCAGTGTATTTCCTTGGAGATTGCCTCTTTTCTACTCTATGATTTCCTTCATAATACTGATTAGGAATTATAACTCTTTTTGTGTGTGTGTGATACTGGGGATTGAATCCAAGGTCTTGTGCATGCCAGATAACCACTCTATCATTGAGCTACGTCCCCAGCTCAATGAATAAAAATTTAAAAATTTTTTTTTAATTTTTATTTTGAGGCAGAGCCCAAGATTAACTTGAACTTAAGGTCCTCCTGCCTCAGCATTCAGAGTAGCTGGGATTACAGATGTGTGCCACTGCACACAGCAAGCATTGTAACTCTGAACATCTTTTTCATGTTTTCTCTTTGTTATTTCTGGACTGTTTTCTGGAAAATGCCTTTGAAATGTTTGTTCTGTATTCTGGAAAATGTATCTATGTTCTAATTCAATAATTCTCCCTCTTGCCAGGTCTAAACATTTCTTTATTTATTTTTTGGTACTGGGGATTGAACTCAGGGGTACTTGACCACTGAGCCACATCCCCAGCCCTATTTTGTGTTTTATGTAGACACAGGGTCTCACTGAGTTGCTTAGCGCCTCCTGTCTCAGCCTCCCAAAGTGCTGAGGTTACAGGCATGTGCCACCGCACCCGGCTTTCTAAATAGTTTTTTAAACCTCCTACCTCCCATTTTTAAAAAATCCTTGAAGTACTATTTTGTTCTATTTCAGATGTGTTTAGCTCTTCCTGACAGTCCCATTCCTTGGTAAGATTTTCAAACTCCTGTTTTATTTCATTAAGCATATAGCATTTGTATTTAGTAATTTGCTTCTTCTAGTTCACTTCATGGTAGCATGTTTCTTCCTAGGTTTTGTGATATTTTTCTTCTTTGAGTGTCTCCTTTCTTGGAATTTTATCTGGGGATTCTTGGAGGCCAAAACTGAAGATGAATTTGTACAGAGAAGATTTGTACTTGTTCTTTCTAGTCAAGTCACCTGATTTCACTACCAACTTGGGATCCTTTTATACTGAAATATTCTATTGTTAAGGTTAGTTAGTTAGTTGTTTGATTTTGGCCACAAAGATGGTATGAATTCAGATAGAAAACTTCTGTGAGACCTAATTGTGGTTCACAGTTCTTAGAGGAGACTTTTTCTCTGTCTTTCCAGCATTGATGTCAAGGTAGACAAATGTCCTTGCTGTAGCACTCCTCTTGGGGGTAGGTTTTATTTATTTTTATTCATATTTATATTGAATATGTGTTCTTTTGTGGTTTCCACTTTTGTGCAAGGATTCTTCTAAAAGGTTCTCCACTTTGGACAATGCCTAAGCATTATCTCAGAATTGAGATTCAGGATCTCCAGTCTCATAGAAACTCTCAAGATGAAAACTGGCTTTGGAACTTGCTTACCAACCAGGGTTACTGCTTTCATTTATTTTGGGGGGAACTTGAAGATACTTCCTAGTTATGCCAGCTCAATGATAAATATAAAGGATTTTAAAACATGTTTTATTCAGTATTTAGTTATTTTATTTGAGTGTATATTATATATGATAATATTACATACTATATATTACATATATGTTACATTCTATATATCACATATATTTATACAATATATTTATTAAATATATGGAGGAGCCAGGCACTATGGTGTATTCCTGTAATCCCAGCAGCTCAGGAGACTGAGGCAAGAGGAACACAGGTTCAAAGCCAGCCTCAGCAATTTAGCAAGGCCCTAAGCAACTTAGTGAAATCCTATCTCAAATAATAAATGAAAAAAGGCTGGGAATGTGATTCAGTGGTTAAGCACCCCTGAGTCAATCCCTGATACCTAAATAAATAAACAAACAAACAAACAAATAAATAAATAGAAATATTTATTTATTTTAAGGAGTTGGCTTATGACATTGTGGGGGCTGGTAAGTCCAAGATTTGTAGAGCAGACAAGCAGGTTGGAAGTTTTTATCAAGTTGACATTGTTAATGTTGTAGTCCCAAGTCCAAAGGCAGGTCAGAGACAGAATTCTTTCCTCTTTGAGGGACCTCAGTCATTTCTCTTACAGGATTCAACTGAATGGATAAGACCCAACCATGTAATGGAGAGTTATTTGCTATACTCGAAGACTACTTTAAATGTTAACCTCATCCAGAAAATACCCTGACAGCAACATCTAGGCTAGTGTTAGACAAACAACTGGGCAACATCACCCGGCCAAGCTGACACATAAAATCAACCATCAGGGGGCTGGGATTATGGCACAGTGGTGCCATAGCGTGCTTGCCTAGTGCGCCTAAGGCACTGGGTTCAATCCTCAGCACCACATAAAAATAAAATAAAGATATCCTGTCACCTACAACTAAAAAATAAATATTTAAAAAAAAACAAAAAAATAAAAAATAAAATAAAATCAACCATCAGTATTGATCCGCCAAAGTGCTGGAAACAGAAGGCAGAGCTATAAACTTTCATGGTAAAATAATAGCACAATCAAGGAAAAAAATATTGTCATGCTTAGAGACTTCTTTTTTTTAATCTTTTTTTTTTAGTTGTAGATGGACACAATGTCTTTATTTTATTGCTTTGTATGTGGTGCTGAGGATCGAACCCAGGGCCTCATGCATGCAAGGCAAGCGCTCTACCACTAAGCTACCGTCCCAGCCCCTAGAGACACTTCTTTAAAAAGAGGTTCAATGAGACACTGAGTGTCCTCTAAGAAGGCTGACACACTGTTCTGCTCTCAGTGTTGCCCTCACTGTGGGTTCATGGTGCTCATAATAGGCACTGTAGGTCTGTGTAGTGTGCTCTTCCATGCAGAATTACAGGAAAAGGAGAGTAATGTAAATGACCTTAAGTTCTAGACCATAGCAATACAAAGTAACCTGGAAAACTGTATTATTGGTTCAAACTTGTCTTGATATTTTAAGATTCTGGGTAATGCTAGGCATGGTGGTGCATGTCTCTTATCTCAGCTACTCAAGAGCCTGAGGCAGGAGGATTCCAAATTCAAAGCCAATATGAGCAACTGAGTGAAACCTTTTCTCAATATAAAGAATATAAAAGGGGGGCTGGGGTTGTGGCTCAGTGGTAGAGTGCTTGCCTAGCATGTGTGGGGCACTGGGTTCGATTCTCAGCACTGCATATAAATAAATAAAATAGAGCCAGGCACGGTGGCACAAGCCTGTAATCCCAGCACTTAGGGAGGCTGAGACAGGAGAATCATGAGTTCAAAGCCAGCCTGAGCAATGGCGAGGTGCTAAGCAACTCAGTGAGACCCTGTCTCTACATAAAACACACAAAATAGGGCTAAGGATGTGGCTCAGTGGTCGAGTGCTCCTGAGTTCAATCTGGTACCAAAAAAATAAAAAATAAATAAAATAAAGGTCCATCAACAACTAATAAAACTTTTTTTAAAAAAGAATAAAAAAGGGATGGGGAATGAAGCTTAGTGGTAGAATACCCATGGGTGCAATCCCTAGTACAAAAAGAAGAAAGAAAAGAATAATGGAAGAAAGAAGAGAATCCATGTGTGGGTGGAGGATGTGTAGCTCAGTGGTACAGTATCAAGTGTGAAGCCCCTTGTCTGATCCCCAGCATTACAAAAGCAAACATACAAGGAACAGCCACTAATTTATTTTTATTTCATAGTGCTTGGCTCAAACCTAGGGCCTTCTACTTGCTAGACAAGTGCTCTACCACCACACTACACACCCAGCCCTCCCATGAGCACCTTTTTTTTTTTTTCTTGTACCAGGGATTGAATTTAGGGGCACTCGACCACTGAGCCACATCCCCAGCCCTGTTTTGTGTTTTATGTAGAGACAGGGTCTCACTGAGTTACTTAGTGCCTCACCTTTGCTGAGGCTGGCTTTGAACTCGTGCTTCTCCTTTCTCAGCCTCCCAAAGTGCTGGGATTACAGGCGTGTGCCACCTCACCTGGCTTCCATGAGCATCTTAAGTTAAAAATATGAAGGGAGGGCAGCAGAGACTAACTACTGCATGGCAGGATGTCAGAATAATGGTCATCCTCATGTTCAAATCTAATGGGTAACTGGAAAGATTTCCTTTTTTTTAGCTTGATCAGTGAGTGTTAAGTTACAGTTAGGAGCAAGAGGCTCTGGTGTGTTATCACACAGGATGGTGAGTAGATAACAACAATGTACTGCACACTTCAAAAAGCTGGAAGAGGGCTGGGAATGTAGCTCAGCAGTAGAGCGCTTGCCTCGCATGCATGGGGCACTGGGTTCGATCCTCAGCACCACATACAAAACAGTAAAATAAAGACATTGTGTCCATCTACAACTAAACAAAAAAAAATTTAAAAAAAAAAGCTGGAAGAAGAGATTCTGAATGTTTTCCCATAAAGAAATGGTAAATGTTTGAGAAGATAGATATAATTAACCTGATTTAAACATTGTACAACATGTGCATGTATCAAAAATCACATAGCACTCTATTAATATGTATATTTCTATGCTTTTATGCATCAGTTAAAATACATTAATTATGAAAAAGTTGATAGAAAAATATTGACAATTTCTTAGATACTGAGAAATAGTGACAGAAATGTAAACATCTAGGCATTTTTTAGCCATTACATAAAAATGTTGGTATTTTCACTTTTCAGATCTGGAAAAGCTTTCTGGTTCCATTTGAGGATCTGGGGAATGCCTCTCTGGAAAGCGAACCTATAGCTTCCCTCTTCTTCTTTTTTGATTTCCCTCTCTCTTTTTCCCTTTCTGTCATGAAAAATTTGAGCCACGCCTCAGCAGGAGGCATTCTTGCTTTAAAACAGAACACTGAGGGCTGGGATTGTGGCTCAGTGGTAGAGCGCTTGCCTTGCATGCGTGAGGCGCTGAGTTCGATCCTCAGCACCACATAAAAATAAATAAATAAAGATATTGTGTCCATGTACAACTAAAAAAATATAAAAAAAAAACCAGAACACTGAAAGTCTAAAAAAAGGAGCTTCACAATATATGGATAGTTAAGGGGCTGGAAGGAAATATCACCAGTGGTTGTCTGGATTGTGGAATTTTCAATTATTTTCTTCTTTATATTCTTCTGTGTTTTTCAAATTTCCTGCATAATCATAAAATGATTTTTAAAGACCTAAGTTATCTTTAAATATACAGAGCAAAAATGTAAGACAAATTGAAGAATTTTTCTTTTCTTTTGTGGTGCTGAGGAACAAACCCATGGCCTCATGCATGTTCAGCTTGCTCTACCACCAACCTACATTGCTAGCCCTAGAATTTTTATTTTAAACACAAATGGGTTTTCCGTTTGCATGGTATATGAACTGGGCTTTTATACTTTATAAAATCACATAAAAATAAGTTGTTTCTGTTTTGGAACAATTGTTTTCACACTAGGAAAATTAAAACTCACAAAATAGTAACAAGTTCAGATAATTTTGTAAGGCTGATGATGTAGCTCAGTGGTAGAGTGCTTGCCTAGTTGGGGGTGAGGGGCTAATGAAGATAATTTTGTACATTTAGAAATGTTTAATATTTTAGAATGAGTTCCGCAGAATTCATGAATCTTACATTTACATTTTTGCTAAAACAAAATATCTTTGCAGCATCTAATTTCAGCTGGTATTTTGCTTGTCAGATAACTGAAAGGCTGCAGTCTCTAACACTTGCTACATCTTTTGAATCTCCATTGTCTATAAACAGGTTGGCTATAGTTAGAGCTGTTGGAATTCCAAACCAGGAGGCAAGTTCATCTGTAAAAGCCGATTCTTTGTGCTGAGTAATCGTCGAAAAGCCAGAAAGATCAGTTTAAGGGCAGAGAGACTCAGGTAGCTCCCTCGGGAGTAATTACCTAGTTAGGATATGTCTCAATCTGTGAGATACTCTTAAGTTTCTTGGCAGAAGATAACTACTAACCAAACCAGAGAGAAACTGGTATCAGTGGTAAGACTTCCTAGGACTTGACTGCTTTTACTGAAAAGAAAAAGAAGGGAAAAAAAAGAATACTAAATGGTTAGGCAGGAAAAAAGTTTTGTCCTGACATTCCATTGTTTTCTAGAGGGCTATCAGGATGGTGCTCAGTGACCTTTCTAATGCCACAAAGAGCAATGGCATCTGGATTAACAGAGAAATTAACATGTAGAAGAAACTTCAAAGGCCTCTACACACATCCACAGAATTCTTTAATGTATCTGTATACAAAAATTGTATGTATATGAAATTAAGCTTTACAAAATATGGCTAGATAGACATATGGCTTCCTTGTTTGGTGGATGGATTTCAAAAGGGATGATGGACCATCTGTAGTTTTTTTTTTCCCCCACATTTTTATCAGTGTATTATAGTTGCACATAGTGGTGGTGCTTATGGTTACATATTCATGCATACACACCATATAACAACACAATTTGGCCAATATCATTTCCCATATTTCCCCTTTCCCACCTGAAGTTTTGAGTGTTAAACTAATCTTTCATCCAGCAGAACAGTTAGAATTTCAGAATATACTACTAAAGATGATGTGATAAAAGAAGGAGAGAAAAGAGGAATAAAACAGCAGTATGATAATAGTAAGTGAGAGGAGAAGAAAGACACAACAAAGGGTAAAGGAGGAGGGAGAAGAAAATGTGAAGTGAATAAAGGGATTAAATTGGGGACATGGGGAAGAATACATCTGCACAGGGCCTTGCTCCCTGTGAACTGTTAAAACAGAGAACTCAAACAGATAAGACATCCAGCTTTCTTAGTTGTTAGAAAGTTTCCTTACACAGATAGGAGATCTTCCCCTTGTGGGTGGATCTGCCTAATGTTGAGAACAAAGAAAAAGGAATTGATACTAGAGATGATGTGCAAAGCTGAGGTTGCTATCCATTTTTTCTGGCCCAGTTTAGTGATTTCAAACCTTGCTCATGCCCAGGATGAGAAGACTCTTATTTGTATTTGGCCCTCTGTTTTTTCTCTATTTTTTGTCAAGGACAGTGAGGGACAGCTATGATGTGAAGTGATTCTAGCAGAGATTTTCTAATCTCTCCAGCAAATCACTTACTTCTCGCTCATTTCTTCTCCATTCCCCTGGCTATTGTATTTTCTCCACAAGAGCAAACAGGAAGACTAATAGGTCATATTAATTGGATAGAAATTTGTGACTATATAAATGATCAAAACCTGCATTGAAATCTGGAACAATGCACTTGAAAGTCTTGTACTTTTCTTTCCCTGTGCTTGTCTATTCTCATAATATTTTAAAAATATTTTGGTGATTGAACTCAGGGCTTTGCACATGGTAGCAAGTGTTTTACCACTGAGCTACATCCCCAGCCTTTTAAAATTTTATTTTGAAACTGCGTCTTGCTAAAATGCCTAGGTCGACCTTAAACTTGCAATCGTCCTGCCTCAACCTTCTGAGTAACTGAGATTACAGGTGTGTGCCACCTTATGTGGTGGCCCTTCAAATAATACTTGGTATCTTAGCCCAGGAGAGATGTTTTGCTGTGGCCACTTATTATAGTCCATTGTTTGTCCATGTGTGATATGATGGAAGGACTTCCTTTAGCTTGTCCTAGGCTTTCCTTTTAATGTTCTATTAATGACTCATTTGATGTAGAGTAAATGACTTACCTAAACTTTTCTCTGTGTAAGATGGAAGGATGGAAGTTTGGCCTCTAGCATGGCCCTACATGCCCCAAACAATGCTGACTCAATATGTATCCTACCAGTATGTGTTACACTTCATGCAAAGTGAATGCTATTGTATTCAAATAAGGTGCACTTATGAGTTGATAAGGGGGGAAGCCAGGAGAGAGGGGAGGAAGGAGAGAGACCCCTTAAAAACTTAAGTAACACAGGCCAAAAGCTGACTGACTGTTAACAAAAAGGCTTTTGGTATTTTAAAATTTATGAAGTAACTGGAAAAAATAGTAGACATTCAGAAAAATAATGTTTCAGACCAAATCATTTATGGGAATTCAAATCTATGTTATTTTATATTTTTACATATTCATAGACTGTTAAAAAATCTTATGATTGCCAAGTCTGAGTTTCCAATTGTTGTTCTGAAATCTGAAAGTTGTCATTCTCTTTTTCTTCAATTTTGTAATAAGAAAAAGCATATATTTTGTGCTGTAGTTGTGGCTCAGTGGTAGAGCGCTTGCCTAGCATGCATGAGGCACTGGGTTCGATCCTCAGCACCACAGATAAATAATAAATGAATAAAATAAAGATCCATCAACAACTAAAAAAAATTTTTTTAAGTATATATTTTTCAAATAATCAAGATTTGTTCATGCTAACTGGTAAGAAATTTCTATTTCTTGACGAGTGGGCATAAGGCCCCCAAATGCAATAATAATAAAAATAACAACAACAACAACAACAACAAAATAAAAGCAAAAACTACCTCTAATTGTTACTATGTGCCAGGAACAGTGCAAAGCTTTAACCTCACCATCACACTTAATTCTCATCTCTATCCCATAGTTACTGATTTGACCCTCTTTTCTAGATAAGTAAATGAAGGCATATTTTAGAGAATAAACACAGAAGTGCTCATTAGGAAGATGCACCAACATTCATTCATTCACTTGTTTTATAGCATGTGAAATGCTGGCACTAAGATGCAGAGGTGGGCACTGCTCTTATGAAACTTATAGTCTGCTGAGGGGCAGAATCTTCATTCATTTTTGCTTAAATGACTGCTAAAATGGTAACCTAATTAGAGAAAAAATAGTCTTTCTTTTTTTCTTTTGAATACAAGGGATTGAACTCAGGGGCATTCAGCCACTAAGCCACATCCCCAGCCCTATTTTGTATTTTATTTAGAGACAGGGTCTCACTGAGTTGCTTAGTGCCTCACTTTTCCTGAAGCTGTCTTTGAATTTGTGATCCGCCTGCCTCAGCCTCCTGAACTACTGGGATTACAGGTGTGCACCATCGCGCTGGGCTAGTCTTTCTTTTAACAGACTAGTTACATTTATTTTTGAAGGTTGGCTCTTAGTTGTATCATTTTTTTTTAGTTGTAGCTGGACACAATATCTCCATTCATTTTTATGTGGTGCTGAGGATTGAGCCCAGTGCCTCACGTGTGAGGCAAGCGCTCTACCGCTGAGCCCCAGCCCCAGCCCTTAGTTGTATTTTAATTTTGGGAAGTTAAAGCAATTATAATTATAAGAGGTATTTACTTTTAATGCTTTATAACCGCCTTATTGAGATATAATTCATGTACCATAAAGTTCACCCTTTAAAAGTATACAAGTTATGTGGTGATGCACATCTGTAATCCCAGCAACTAGGGAGGCTGAGGAAGGAGGCCAGCTTCAGCAACTTAGCAAGACCCTGTCTCAAAAGAAAAAACAAGGGGGCTGGGGTGGTGGCTCAGTGGCAGAGCGCTCGCCTCGTATGCGTGAGGCACTGGGTTCGATCCTCAGCACCACATAATAAGAAGCAAATAAAGATATTGTGTCCATCTACAACTAAAAATTTTTAAAAAATAAAAATAAAAATAAAAAACAAGGGTTGGAGCTGTGGCTCAGTCGTTAAGCGCATCTGGGTTCAATCTCCAGTACCAATAAATAAATAAATAAGTAGTACAGTTCAGTGATTTTTAGTGTATTTGGAGTTGTGCATCCATTACTCTCAAATTTCAGAACATTTTCATTACCTCAAAACACAAACCCCATACGCTTTAGCAATCACTTCCCATAGGAACTACTAATTTACTTTCTGTTGCTATGGATTTGCATACTCTGGACATTTCATATAAATGGAAGCATATATATAATACAGAGCCGTCTGCGTCTGGCTTCTTTTGTTTAGCCTAATGCTTTCAAGGTTTGTCCTGCTATAGTGTGTATCAATATTACAACATTTCTTTTTATTGGCCACAAACTTTTTATTGCCAAATAATATTCCATTGTACAGATATGCCACATTTTATTTGTCCATATATTAGTTGATAGAAATGAATTGTTTCAGCTTTTTGGCAGATATGAACATTTATGTATAAGTTTTTGTATGGATATATGTTTTCAATTCTCTTGTATATATTTCTAGGCCCTGGCCCTGTGATAAATCTATACTTAACTTTTTGAGGAACTGCCCAACTATTTTCCAAAGTGGCTGCCCCCTTTTACAATCTCACCAACAAAATATAAGGGTGTAATTTGTCTACACCATCACCAACACTTGTGCCTATTCTTTAGTATAATTAGCCTAGTGATTGTAAAAGTAGCAGGTTATGCCGGGTGCTGGGGTGCACGCCTGTAGTCCCAGCACTTTGGGAGGCTGAGACAGGAGAATTGCGAGTTCAAAGCCAGCCTCAGCAATGGCGAGGTGCTAAGCAACTCAGTGAGACCCTGTCTCTACATAAAACACAAAATAGGGCTGGGGATGTGGCTCAGTGGTCGAGTGCCCCTGAGTTCAATTCCCAGTACCAAAAAAAAAAAAGATTTCAAAGTGAAAGTTACTGTTTATCTTCTATTTTAGGGGTCTTTTTATTCAGACAGAGTACTCTAAAATATATTATTTAGTACATGGTAAGTGACAGAACTCTTAAGATTGGGACATTCTTTAATTGTACAGAGCTATGCCATGGGTGCATTGAAAAATGGCAACCATTTTCTTTTTTAATTTTAAATTTATAATTTTATTTTTTAAAATAGGCACTATATTAATACAAAATTCAAGAGATATAAAAGTTTTATTGAAGTCTCCCTCCCACAGCTTATTCCTTAGACATTCAGTTCTCTTTTCCAAAAACAACTAGTACTAGAAGAAAGATTTTATATCAAACCTTGTATTTCCCTACAAATGTCAGTATACTTTACACATTATTCTGCTCCTTATTGTTTTTGGTTGTTATTTACCTAACAGGCTATTTTGGAGACCATTCCAAATGGGTACATAAAGAACATCCTTGTTTATTTTTTTATGGTTGCATAATATTCCAGTCTGTGGAGGTACTCTATTTCTTTCTTTCTTTCTTTTTTTTTGGTACTAGGGATTGAACTCAGGGATACTTGACCACTGAGCCACATCCCTAGCCCTAATTTGTGTTTTATGTAGACACAGGGTCTCACTGAATTGCTTAGCGCCTCACTCTTGTGGAGGCTGGCTTTGAACTCGAGATTCTCCTGTCTCAGCCTCCTGAAGTGCAGGGATTACAGGCATGCGCCACCACGCTGGGCTTCTATTTCTTTAAGCAGTTTCCCATTAATGGACATGCAGACTGGTTTCAGTCTTTCACTATTATGAACAATGCTGTAAAGAATAACTTTTATGAAACATATAAATATATATATATAATTTTGTACATGTATAAGTACACTTGTAAGGAACAATCCTGGAGAACTGCTACATTAAGGGATGTTTGGGATTTTTAAAAAATATTTTTTTAGTTGTCAATGGTCCTTTATTTTATTTATTTATATGTGGTGCTGAGGATCAAACCCAGTGCCTCACACATACTAGGCAAGCACTCTGCCACTGAGCCACAACCCCAGCCATGTTCTTTAATTTTTGGTTTGTTTTTGCCAGGCCAGTGAGTGAACCTAGGACCTCCCACAAGACAGGCAAGGGCTCTACCACTGAGTTACCTGAAGCCCAGTATGTGCATACATGTTTGTCATTTAGATAGATAGTGCCAGCTTGCCCTCCAGAGATGATACAGATATTTAAACTCCCATGACAGTGCATGAGAGTACTAGTTCTCCACCAGGGGCAGTTTTCTAGAGGAGAGAAGTCATCAGGTTGTCCCTCACCTTCAATCTGGGTATGTGGGCAGGACCCCAAAAAGGATCTTGTTCTTATTTTTAATAACACAGAAAAATACTCATGATATGGTTTTAAGGTAGAAAAAGGAAGGATACAAATCTGAACTGTGTAAAAATTTTGGGGTGCACAGAAAAATGATTGGATTGGTATAATTGAAACATTGACCACAAAAGGTTTATATTTTTCTACAGTTAGCTAAGGTTCTATTTATAACCAGAAAACAATAATGAAGTCACTGGTGGTGCTGTCCTTGGGTTAGGAATCTCAGTCCCTGCAAGATATTTCAGAGGAAGCCCCTTAGAGCAAAATCCTTTGAAGGAGGCTCCATGTGGCTCCATTTTAGGCTGAGCTCCTACTCTGCTCTCAGTGTCCCCTTCACATTTCATCAATGACCAGGAAGCTGGAGTGGCATCTTAGCTCCTGTGCCAAAAGTAAAATTCCAACAAGAATATCTTTTTTTTTTTTTTTAAAGAAATTCCTCTGGTTTGCTGATCTTATTTTCTACATTAGGGTTCTATCTTGCTTTCTGGCTTTCTCCTGTGGTTTTTTTTTTTTTTTTTGCTCTTTACTAAAAGACCATTAATAGTATTGCCAGGGACTTGAGGTGTAGCTCAGCAGTAAAGCAGGTGCTTAGCATGTGGGAGACATGCTGGAGCTGGGTTGGATTCCTAGCACCAAAAAACAAAACAAAAGAAAAATCAAAACAAAAACCCAAACTGTATGGTGGTGCATGCCCGTAGTGCTTGCTGCTCTGTAGATGAGGAGGGAGGAACGCTTGCGTTGAGTTAGAGACCTGCTTGGACAACACAGGGAGATCTCTTTCAAAAGGAAAAAAAAAAAAAAAAAATCAGAACACCCAAAGACCAGTCTATCCAGGAAAAAAAGTCCTGCTCTTTTGCTAATAGATAGTCTTTGGGTCCCTCAGGCTCTTAAAGCTCGCCCTGGCAAGGGTGATACATTTGGAGCATTTCTCCAGAGAGGTGACTGGAGGTACCCATGCCCCTGGCCTGTCTTGCACTCACTCAGCATAAAGGCAGATGGCTGTTGCAGTTGCAATTTTCTCTCTAAACCCAACTCCTTTTGTTGACTTGCAGAGGCTTACATTCCAGAAAAGGTAATTTGAAAGTGCTGTTGAATTTAGATGCATTTTGCTAATTTGTTTTTATTATGCAAAGAAATATTGGTATAAAAGGTGTTTCAATTATTTTCTAAGGGAGGGACCTATGTATTCTCTGCAGCCACAAAGCTTTTAAATGGAGTTATTTTTCTCGGCCTATAATCGTCCTCCCTTTTAAGTACCCAGCAGCAAAAGTAAGTTGACTGCTCCCCGCACAATGGGCCTCTTCACTTTTTAGGTTTGGGAGACCTGGGTGACCTACGAAAGTTAATTAGAAGGTTAACAAAGAGGAAGACAGAGTCGAATCCATCGCCTCTCCTTCAGCCAAAGATGTCATCCATTAATTAGGGAAATCTTTAAGGTGGCCTTTATAGAATCCATAGAAAATCTGTCGGTGGCGGTCCACAGTTTTGATCAGATTTTCCTCTCCCCCATAATGCTATCCTTAATGGTACGAAAAGCAGAGGGCTGGGGTGGGGAGAGGGCGCGGGGAGGGGGTGGGAAGGATGTGTTTCAGCAACAGTACAGTTAACCAGCCGCCGATTGTGACGGCTTTGATTCTCAGGCCGCCCCGCATACTTGCTCCATGATGTAATCCTTATTGAACCTGCGAGCCGAGGGAGCGGGAGGAGGCGGGTGAAGCCGCTGCCACCGCCTCGCAGCCACAGGAGGCCCTGGGAGTTAATAGCGCCAGCCCCTGGGGTAGGCTGCGCCCGCGTCTGCAGCGAACCGCCGCTCAGCTGCCGGGAGGGGACCCGACCCGCGGGCGCTGCGCTGCGGCAGCTCGGTGTGGGGGCGCCTCGCGGCCGCGGTGTGGGGCCCGGCCCTGGCTCAGTGGCTCTGGGGAGGAGTTCTCAGGACCCTCGGGTCTCCCCTGGTTCTGTCTCTCTCCTTTGCTCTTGAGTCCGTGACATGAAAACGGCAGTTCAAGAAGAAACAAAGTCGTCCGACCACCGCTTTGCTTACAGAGAGGCTGGATGTGTTTGTGGTTGCATAGACACGACCCCTCTGCCGTTCGGTTTCTTGCCGCCTCTCTATACATAGTTGAACCCAGAATTTCTGATTTGGACAGTAAAGGCTGCAGGGCTTGGGTTTGGATAGTATTTATATAAAGATGGTATTAATTCTGAATATGGAATACTTTTATTTTAAACTGTGGATTCCTTCCTTTTTTCTTTTTCTTTTTTTTTAACCTTTTAAGCCATTTTGAGGTACTGTCCACAAGGTTGTGCGACCATCACCACCATCTCCAGCACTTTTTTTGTCTTCCCAAGCAGCAAACTCTGTGTGCATTGTAGAACTCATTTCTGAAACTTGCATGGGTTTTCAAGTTATCAGCAAATTCGTTATAAATTTGCATCTTTGGAGGGGTTGGCAGTTTTAGCATAGTTCTCCATGGCCAAAGGTGGAATGATATAACATGGCCCTGGTCTACTAAGTAAAAATTCCTGGTACTTTTAGCCTCACACCAGATTCCTATTGAACTATTTTGTGTAAAACCTCACCCAGATAATAGATTGCCATTTGGATTTGCTTTCTATCCTTGCTGGTGGAGTAAGAGTTTCTGTCCGTCAGAAAACAGGTGTCACTCTCAGCTCTTAGCAACACAGAAGGATCGGAACTACTAAATATACAAAGCTATATCTGGTGACTCCACCCTTACCCAGGTCCTCCTCTCTTTCTCTCTAGAATCTGTCTCCCTGTCATCTTCCCAGCCCCTACCTCCTCCTCACCCTGCATGAGGCCCAACTCTAAAGATCAGACCAGGGCAGGGCACTGGGTGGCAATGGGCATGGAGGCCCTGCCAGCAGTCCCCTTAGCCAAATCATTCCTCCTTTCCTGGCTGTGGGCACAACACTGGAGAAAATGAGGGAGGGGAATGTACTCCCAAGTTCCCAGAAGAAAAGCAAGAACGGTCCAAAATCAGCTGAATGGTTATGAGCACAATAGTCAACTACACTCATTATGAAATGTGAATGAAAGCTCTACTTGTCACCAACACTGTAGTTTAAAATAAAAGTCCACCATTCCCATATCCAAAGAATCTCTATTCCTCCGCCCAAAGTTCTATGCCTTTGTTGTTGTATGTGTTCTTAGCACCTATGTTGTTAAACTGTTTGATATTCCTTTGTAGTTAAAATTAGAAGGATATGAAGACCTTCATATCCTTCAGCCCATTGAACGAAGAGACTCTTTTATTATTTATTTTGGGGCTGGGGGCCAAACCCTAGGTCCCACACAAGATAAGTACAGGCTTTTTCACTGAATTACACCAGAGGCAGGGAACAGAATGTTAGCAGTTGGGGGTAGCTCTGGTGCTGAGTCACATAAAGACTGTTGTGTAGCTTCTTTGCCTCACTAACTTTGCTAGCTGAGGTTTCCATGTCTGGCCCCTCTGATGGCACAAGTAGAATCATCTGAGAGGCTTTTAAAACTCCCAAGATCTGTGTTGCATCTCAGACCAATTACATAGGAGTTTCCAGGGGTGGGATTAGGGTGCAACATATTTTTAAGCTCCCCAGGAGATTCCAGTTTGCACTTAGAAATCTGAGTGATTTGTGGGATTGAAAACTCAAGGTTGATTTTATATATCAACTTGACCAGGCTATAGGATGCCTAGACATTTGGTGGAAACATTATTTTGGGTGTGTATATGATGATATTTCTGTATGAGATTGATATTAAAATTGGTAACTGAGTAAAGCAGATTGTCCTCTTTCATGTGGGTAGGCCACACCTAATCAGTTAAAGGCCTGAAAATAACAAAAAGGAGGACAGACCAACTCATGAATAAGAGGTAACTCCTGCCTGACTGCCTTTGAGCTGGGACATTGGTGGTGTTCTGTCTTTGCATTCAAACAAGAACTTCGTATATTCCTGGGTGGGTCTGCAGCCCACCGGCCTTCAGACTGGGACTCCGCCATTATCTCCACTGGTTCAGCAGATCTTTCCCATTGAATATATTGGCACTTGTCATTATCCATAATTTTTGTGAGTTAAGTCCACATAATTTCTCTGTGTGTGCGCGCACACACCCCCCCCCACTCCCACATGGCTATCACTCCCACCAACAGGGCCATCACTCCTACCACAAGCGCAGAGGAGGCCAATCTCCTTTCTCTTCAGTTTTTTTTAAAAATAATTTTTTAGTTGTAGATGGACACAATGTCTTTATTTTATTGCTTTGTATGTGGTGCTGAGGATCGAACCCAGGGCCTCACGCATGCGAACAAAGCGCTCTACCACTGAGCTACAACCCCAGCCCTCTCTTCATTTTGAAGGCCCTTGAAGACAGCCATAGGGTGAGGTCTTCCCAGGGAGGGAGAAGTGGAGTGTACGCTCTAAGCAGAAGGATTATTCTCAAGCTTTAAGAGTGAATGGGCTGGGCATGGTGGTGCACGCCTGTAATCCCAGCACTGGGAGGCTGAGACAGGAGAACCACAAGTTCAAAGCCAGCCTCAGCAACAGCAAGGCTCTAGACAACTCAGTGAGACCCTGTCTCTACATAAAACACAAAATAGGGCTGGGGATGTGGCTCAGTGGTCAAGTACCCCTGAGTAAGTGGTCGAGTACCTCTGAGTTCAATCCCCAGTACAAAAGAAAAGAAAAGAAAGAAACAAGAAAAGAGTGAATGGAATTTGCTTCCTTAGATTTTGGACCTGCTTAGCTCCTGTCACAATTCCTTTTTTTCCTTTTTGTCTCTTGAGGTCCAAGAATGTCTATCTTATACCTGTCCTACCAGTGCACTTTGGAAGCACATGATTTGTCTGGTTTCACAGGTTGATAACTAGAGAGAAATTTTGCCTCAGAATGAATAGTGCCTCAGGATGAGATGCACCCATGTCTGATTCAGATGCTGATTTAGAAGACACTTGGGATTTTAAATTTTAGAGTGATACCAGAATTAGTTAAGACTTTTGGGGCTATTGGGATGAGATGCATGTATTTGTAAGAAGGACATGAATTTTGAAGAGTCTGAAGGAGAATGTTAGAGACTACATGTTTGTGACTCCTCAAAATTCATATTGAAGCTCTAACTCCAATGTGACTGTATTTGGAGATAGGGCCTGTGAGAAGGTCATAAAGGCTAAATAAAATCTAAGGAGGGAGCTATGATCTAATAAGGCTGGTTTTCTTATAAGAAGAGGAAGAAACCAGACATGGTGGAGCATACCTGTGATCCCAGCTACTTGCAAGAGAGTCACAAGTTTCAAGCCAACCTGGGCAATTTAGCAATACCCTGTCTTGAAAAAAAGAAAGAAAAGAAAGAAAGAAAGAAAGGGAGGAAGAAAGAAAGAAAGAGAGAGAGAGAAAGAAAGAAAAAAGAGAAAGAAAGAAAGAAAGAAAAAGAGAGAGAAGAGAAAAGAAAAGAAGGAAGGAAGAAAGAAGAGAGGGAGGGAGGGGGGGAAGGAGGGAGGAAAAAGAAAAGAAAAGAAAAAGGGCTGGGGATGTAGTTCAGTGGTAGAGTGCTTTCCTAGTATGTATGAGCCCTTGGTTCAATCCCCCAGTATCAGGGGGAAAAGATGAAGAAGAGGAAGAGAAAACTGAGTATTTTTCTCTCTCTGCTATGTGAAGTCAGAGAGAAGCAGCCACTTGCAAGCCAGGGAGGGACAGAACCTTCAGCAGAAACTGAATCAGCTGGCACTTCAATTCTATACATCTCAGTCTCCAGAACTGTAAAAAATTCTGTTCCTTAAGCCACCTAGTCTATGTATTTGTTATGGCAGCCTAAGTAGACTAATACAAGAACCATACAAAGGAGGCCCCAATCACTGCTCCACTGATTCCTTTCTAAAATAATCCACCCTGCTGCCCTGGCCCAGATGCCCTGGGGACCACATTCTCCTGCACCCAGAGCTTATTGGCCAGGGGTGAGAACCTGACTCAGGAGGCTCCCTACATGGCCCCTGAAACATTTTGCCCCAGAAAATTCCACCAGTTAGAACTTCCTTTAGGGTAATAAGATCCTTTTCTGAATTGTATGTCATGTTAAGATGTATTAACTTGGATGGATAATTGGAATACCTACCTGAAAAGCAAATTCTAACAGTAATTCAGATGGCAGTGTCCCAAAAGGACAGGCCTAGTAGCTGTTAAAACCTTTCAGGAGCAAAGACGAGGAGGGCAGCTGTGGGGACATGGCTAAGAAGCTAGCCAGGGAGGGCAATGGGGAGACTGGGAGTGTGCAAGGCTCCTGTGGCTACCTTGCAGGCTACCTTGCAGTTTTCCATAGGACTTCAGATCATAAAAAGCTTCTACCCATTTGTATGCAAATCATCTTGAGGGTGGTTTTTGTCATAGCTGCCCTCATCAAAGCACATTTGATCGTAAAGGTAAAACACCCATTCGAACTTACCTGTGCTTATGGATGGAGCATAGTTGACAGGGAATACGGGCAAGTGGGGTTCTCAGAAAACTGCAGCTAATGCCTCCTTTGTCTGTCTGCCTTGGTCTCTCCCTGGCCCTGCGCCTTCTTGCCCACTCCCTCTGCACACATAGCTCTCAGCCACCCCTTGGCAGGGTTGGACCTGGCAGAGGGTTTAAGTTATCAAGTATCCACTGAGAAAAAGGCAGGCTGAAAAATTCTATTTGCATTATTAGAAATAGCCAAAAAGACACTTTTTCTATTTTAAATCTTAAATAATTAGATTTAAATTTGGATTAATGGATACAGTGGGGAGTGAAGTATTATTCTGACATAATATTTTCTGATAAAATTTCCATGCTAACCAGAAAATGGTTTTTTTTAAAAAGAAACCTGCACAAAAAGTGTTTTTAGAATGTTCACTTTTCTTTTTGTAAACATAATATTTTCACTGTCCTGGTGACATGTGAATTATGAATTTAAACAGTAGTTCCATGTAAGAGATCACAGGGAAAAATGCAGTACTGGGTTTAGGGTCACAGACCCCCTCATCCCCACTGGGTTGTCATAGGAGGCACCACAATGAACCTCTTTCTCTGAGCCCTACTTTCCTAGTATGGGAAAGGGAAATGGAGGTGGTTATAGTTGTCACTTTAGCTCAGGTATAATGAGGTATTAATTAGTAAACTGAAATTTTAAGTTGTTATTTCAATCTTTGGCATCTAGGACTTGCCCTATTGATGTTTGCTGAGTGACTTCTACAGAGCTAATGATCTCAGGAACAGAGTATGGGTAACAAGGCTGATCTGTACAAATCTCAGGTCATTATTTTGAAAAGTTGAGGCTCATTTTTTGGATACTAATTCCTCATATGGGCTAGTTCTGTTAGCTTCTTTGACAAAGTGAGGTGTAAAAGCATCAGGTAAATTGAAGGTTCAGTTTATTGAGTTCAGGTTTAATTGAGCTGCTAGCGTATGAGAAAGTGATGAATAATGTATTACTAAAAAAAACTTATTCAACAAATATTGCCCTAGGACACCCAGAATGCATTGTTGAACAGAAACAAACATAGTCACTGCCCTCATGGAGCTGATAGTCTCTCAATCACATTAAAAAGGCAAAAACAAGCTGGTCACAGTCCCAGCTACTTGGGAGGCTGAGGCAAGAGAATTGCTTTGGCCCAGGATCTCAAGACCAGCCTGGGCAACACGGCAAGACCCAGTCTCACCTCAAAAAAGGCAAAAAAACTGGGGAGGTTTATGAATGTCATTTTTTTTTTTTTTTGAGCCGGGGTCTTGGTACATTGGCCAGGCTGGTCTGGGTTTAAGTGATCTCACCTCAGCCTCCCAAGTAGCTGAGTAGCTGAGTAGCCGGGACTGCAGTAGTGCACTGTCATGCCCAGCGACGAATGTCATTTTTGACTAGGGTCTGGCAGGTGAGAGGAGCAGGACAAACACCAGAGTCCAGCAGTGCAGAAAGAAGGCCAAGGCCATACACAGATCCCACATGTAGATTTTCTGATTTCTGCCCATGGCTGAGGGTGGAGAAGTTTTGTGTCCACCTCCCCTTCCACCCAGGCTGGAAGACAACCTAAATGACTCTTTTGTAACAGTATCCAAATGTCATGTCTTGGCTTAACTTCAATCTGACATAACTAACAATTTTTGAGAGTCTACAAAGGGTCAGATACCATGCTGGACAGATTCCATGTTTTGTCTTTAAGCTTGTGCTATTATCATGCTCAGTCTGCATTTGAGGAAACTGCAGCTTGTAGAGGACATGGCCAAGGTCATGACTGGTGGTTGTAGGAGAACTAAACTCAGCTCTGTCAGGAGAGCCCTGCCCCCTCCTCCAAAACCATGCTGGCTCTTTATCTTTCCTTCCTCCCTCCACCCCCTACTTCTCTCCTCTCTTCTTATCTTCTTTCTTTTCTTTTCTACTGGGGATCAAACCCAGGGCCTTGCACATACTTGGCAAATGCTCTAGCACTGAGATAAATACCCCAACCATTTTTTAAAGAGTTTTTGAGACGGGGTCTTGCTAAGGTCTTAGGCTGGCCTCAAATTTGAGAACTTCCTGACTCAAGCCTCCTGAGTAGCTTTACCACCGAGCTACACTCCCCAGCCCTTTTATTTATTTATTTATTTTTTTGCTACAGGATTTTGCTAAGGCATAAAATTTCCTATAGATCTGAGTTTTCTCAATGGGTTAACAGTGCTCCTTAAGAGGAGAAATTGAAAAAAACTAAGAAGCAGTTTCTTTACCACCTCAGGGCAAGAAAAATTAAAAATTAATTTTAAAAAAATTGAGATTTTACATCTTCATTTCCACTAACTGGCTATTTGGATACTGGGCAGTGGTATCCAGGCACCAACCACAGTGGTTGGTGTAAAGGTCTGGCAGAGGAAGGAGTCTGGAGGAAAGTCTTAGGGCATTAAGGCATCCAGCTAGTGGCTCTTAACCTCAGTCTACTAATGTCTTAGCTCAGAGCACTCTCCTTTTTCCATTGCAGAGACACACAAAGACTGCTGATGTCCTCTAGGGTAAACCTAGTGTATGGCTATGAAACATTAAGGGTGCTTAACAACTACTAATAAAAGGACTTAATTGTATGAAATATAACTACTAAGGTTCTACTTCCCTCATTTTTGCTACACTGCAGGAAAAAAGTTTCCATGGCAATTGGTTTGTATAAGCAAAAACCAAAATTAAATTAAGAGGTCACATGCCAGTAGCAAAGACAAAATCAGGAAAACATTTTCTAATCAGAAACTGCAAAGAAATTGGGGCTTGAACATAATAGCAAAATTAGGGTTTGGATGGTGGTATTCTTTCAACCAACTTTTCACAAATATTTCCTGGAACTGGCCCAAGGAATGTATCCTAATTTAGCCTATTCTTTTCAAATGTAATTGAATTCACTTGTGTAGGTTGCTGCTTCTCCACCTTTCACCCTGGTGGCAAGGTGCTCAGCTCTCACTGGGCACACTGTGCAGTTTCTAGACCACGCTGGGACGCTCTTCTCCAGGGATCCCCTAGAGATCTCTGAGGCTTATAGTCTTTTCTTCCACAGCTACTGTCTTTTTCCCTTCCCTGAGAGATTCCTCCAGGCCCTGCACTTCCTCAAGGCTGCCCATCCACTTGCTCCTCCATCCACCAGAGTTGCTGCTGCCATCCACCAGAGTTACCCTCCTATGACAATGTGTGATGCCATTGGTCATTTGGGTAATAAATACTATCTGGAAGGAATATGTTGAGAGGAAATATGATAGAAGGTCCAGGAAACTAATGGAAACCACTTAGGATTGCACTAGAGATACGGAGCAGGAACTTTCCTCCTGGCTGAGGGATTCCAGAATTGTAAGAAAGAAGATAGCTTTTGTAGTTTGGGGCTGGGGAAAGGATTTAGCAGTACACACATCAAGTGGGAGTGAAAAGTCTCTAAGGACGCATTCGTTCCCATGTTAGCCTCCAGACGGCAGGCTACTGGCTAGGCATCTACTTAGCGTGGAGACCCAAAAGCCATCTCCACAGGGGGGCCAGGGCATGCCAAACAATTCCCTGCTCCTAGAGGTTGAACTTGTTCAGACAATCTCAATCTCTCCCTCTGCCTGTCCCTGTCTTCTCTCTCTCTCTCTCTCTCTTTCTTTCTTGCTCCCTCCCTCTCTCTTCTCTCCTCCTTAGTGCTGGGGATGGAACCTAGGCACTCATAAAAGCTAGGCAAGCCCTTTACTGTCTCCTTTTTCTTTGACTGAAGTTGAAGAGGTAGTTCTCAGGAGGAATTTTATTTGAATGTAAAAACTTAAAAAGACTTCCTTTCCTCTTTGGGGATTCTCTTTTCCTACTGCATCTGTCAGAGGCTAATGTTGTTTGCAACTTGTACGTGCACACACGTGTGTGCACACACCCCCCCCCCCCATTACCCACCATCCCAGCAGCATCCCAGCGTGCAGGCAGTCTCTAGTCTCATACTCACATTTCATTTCATCCTCGAGGGGGCCTCCAGGACAAGAGTCCCACAGTCACTGGGCAGTAATGTTTGGTGAGTGGCCAGGGGCTGGTGGGCCTATCTGCTCTTACCATGAGTGGTTCTTTAGCCTGGTTCTCAGCAGGGATCACAGTCTGCGTGATTCCTGCCATGGCTTCCCAGAATCTAGTTGTCTCGTCTCCAAGTGCAGGCTTCTACGTGCAGCAAGGGAATGTGGGCGTTTTTGAAACTGGTTTCTTAAAGCAGAAGCACAAGCAGCCAAGTGTGAAGGGTGTCAGCAGTGGTGGCCAACGCTGAGGGAAGATGTAGGACCAGCTGGGCTCTGTGCCAACTGTAAAAGAGGGGAAGCCTGCCATGAAGGAAGGGGGGAGCGGTTCTCCAAGGAGAACTTGCTTGCTCCTGACCCAGCTTTTGTCATTCTAAAGTGGTGCCAACATTACTGGTATTGCTCTGGCCCTAGGGCATGCACTACTTTTCATTCATGAATGTATACTTCAAAATCAAGTCATTCTCATACAAATTGTTTTAGACCTCCCAATCAATTGCTACAGTTAAGCAGCAGCATCCCTATTTTATTGATGAACTAAAGCTTCAGTGTGATTAATGTGTTCCCCAAGGTGAAGTTACTAGTAAGGGCAAGAACAAGAGGTGTCAGGCCTCCTGATTTTAAGTTTTTTCACTTGTACCCCTTTCAATGGGCAAGTGGTACTGAATCCCTGGCATAGAACCAGCATCTATCAGGGACTATTGAGAATTCAAAGACACAGTGACTTGGTTCCTGACATCCTGGCACTTACACCTTGGTTTATCACAAGTGAGAGATAAGGAAGGGATGAGTGGTATGTATGTTAATAAGATCTTGGTCTTTGGTTCAGTAAATGTTTCTTGAGCATTATGTGCAGACATTGGAAATTGGAGCAGAGGGACACAGAGATGACAAGTAGGTATGTAGTCTCTATTGTCTAAAAATTCAGTCCAGCAAGGAACCTCACTGTTCAGAATCATTCAATGGCTTCCTCTTGCTTCCAGGTACAATCCAAAGTCCTTATGTGGCCCACAAGGCTACTTGGGAGCTGACCTTTGCCCTCTCCCCATCTCACTGCCCCAGCCACACTGGGCCTCCTTCAGTTCCTCCATCTGTGTATTCCTTATTTCTTCCTTGGGGGTTCTGCCCTGGGATAACTTCACAGATGTGTCATTTGAACAGGGTCTTGAAGAATGAATAGGTTTCCAAGCAGAAAGTGATGAGGAGGGAAGAGGGATTTGATGTAGAAGAGCTTGGGGGGGGGGTGTTCTGAGGAACAGTAGCTGGGGGCAGTTTCATGGAAAATGCACAACATTCTTTGTGCAAACCCAACTTTGAATGTGCTGAGCAGAGCTGGTCTGGCAAGGCTGGAGGTGAGCCCAGGGTAGCAGGATGGATGGGAGGAGGAGCACCTCAGCATAGGCCCAGAGCTGAGATTACCTGAGATCAACCAGGGCAGAAACACAGCCCTAGAGACAAGTTGGGAGGCAGTGCTCTGTGAGCTGGCATGGACTTGCCAAGTAGGAGACCCAAGCTCCAATTGCGGCTCAGCAACTTGCTTTGATGACATTGCTCCAGCCACTTCTCTTCCTCTGGGCCTCAGAATTTGTAAGGAAGATGGAGTAAATAATCTCTCTCTCTCTCCTTTCCAGGTGAAATGTGCTCCTTAAAGTTCAGGCGATGACAGTGAATTGCTGAAGCCAGGAAAGACGCAAGGCATTGGAGGAGAGAACAACTCCCAGGAGGAGAGAGAGAGAGCCCACACAGAGCACTGGCTTCAGAGGTCTCTGCAGCAACCATCCTGGGCCCTGTGCAGAAAGGCTGGGAAGCAGGGGCTAAGGGTTCTGCCACTGGATGGGTGGATGAGGGTGCCTGTGACTCATCCTTGTCCCACCAGGGAACAGATCAACCCACTATGGAATATTCCTAGACAACTTGACTTTTCCTCCCTTCTACCCTGATCTCAGTGTGGGGAGAACCAGGCCTAGCGCCAGGGGAGATGGCGGCTGTGGCCTATAAAGCTGGGGGAGAGGTTGGACATATTCAAAGTGTAAGGGGGGAGGGTGAAGAGCTGAAGGGGCTCTCTGGACTGTCCAAGTGACAGAACAAGCCCCTCACCCAGGTTTTTTCTCTACTGACCCCTTTCTGCCCCATGGATGTCACTTGTTTTTTTTTTTTTTTCCTTGTTCTTTTTCTTTTTTGGAGTTTCAGGGAGGGGGAGCAAGGCAAGGGAGGTGGGAAGAGACTTTTTTTTTTTTTTTTTTCACATGAGCCTTCAGAATTACAGTTCACAAACTATTCAGTAAACTGACCGGCCTCAACCTCCCCTTCAACGGCCTAATCTAAGGGGTGGATCTATGTGTTTTGTTGCTTGTCAGAAACAATCGCTGCGCGGCCCATTACATTTACAGCACGTCGCCCTTTAATTGGTGTAACACGCTGAGGCCTGAAAGGAGGAGAGGCCCACAAAGGCGCCGTGAATGAGCCTCGACTCACACAAAAACACTCTGCAGAAGTTCAGAGCTGGCCACTAACAAGGAGGGTAGGGAGTTAGTTTGAAAAGGGGGTGAAGTTCAGAAATGTGTCACCTTGAGGAGCGTCCCATCAAAGCAATGGTCGCATTGACAAGCTGCAAAGAAAAAAAGTTAGACCTTTCAGGGCTATGGACCTGTCTGCTGGATTTATTCTTAAACTTGAGGAGGGGCAAGGAGAAGGGAGTCTCTTTTTCTGTCCTTAACCCGCCCTAGGTTCTCTGCTTTCCTTTATTTCAGAAAGCCTTAAAAAAGTCGGAGTGAAAAAACATACCTTCCACTCCTCACCCCTGCTAAGATACACTATTTAAAAAATAAATGTATCCAAAGTCAGGCTGAATGAGGCTGCCTTAGGCTGTGAAGGCTGATTTTGGCGGGGGTGCGAAGGGCGGGTTTTCAGTGCCATCTTCTCTCTCCCGCCCTCCACATGGCCAGTGCCCAGGTCCTGGGCTGCTGGCGCCGAGGCCTAGGCCCCGGCGCAGTGCGGGCCTGGAGAATGCGCTGAGAAGGTGCACACCGGCGTTGTGAGAGTGACGGTGGCAGAGTGGACTGGCGCGGACCACTTGGAAGCATTTGGGTCAGTTGGGTTCTGAATGCGGATGTCTTGTGCTTGTCCAAGGAGGACCCTGTTTTCCCGCCTCCCTCCTGTAACCCACAGCAGCCAAGTGGGTTTCCAAACTTAGATTCCGGGCACAAAATTAAATATACCTAAAATAAGTGTGCAAGGGCTAGGAGTGAAGGGCACTAGGTGGCACCTTTCATTACCCCTCTCTCCACCAGGATGGGCTCAGCTCCTCGGGCGCACCTTCCTCCTTCCAGATACCCAGAATTCACCCAGTGGTGGTAGTGCTGGGGTCAGTCTCCCTTGGTACCCTCTGGTGCACCCTGCTCCTGGCCTTCCTATGGAGGGCACCGCATCACGCCTGCTCCAGAGTGGACACCTCTGTGTCCACTTCCTCTGCGTGCGCCCGAGCGCCCCAGGCACCCTCTCGGCTCGCGCCCTCCCGGCCTTTGTCTTGCGACCGGACCCCCCGCCCCTCGCACTGCTCCTGTGAACCGGCTGCCCCGTGCGAAGGCGGGGGCACTTTTCAATGCAGCGCCACAGCTCCCTCCAGATTTGTAATCCGCCAAAAAGCCGCTGATTGCTGCAATCGTTACTTTTCATTAAAAAAACTTAGAAGCAATTTGGGAGAACCCTTCTCAATGAATACATTTACCCCCGAACGGTCTTTATTCTCCGCCTCCACTTGATGAGTTTCTCTGGCACGAATCCGTTCTTACAGGCACAGAATGGGCAATCCCTTGATCCCCGTCAATTGTCATCCCGAGTCGGGGCCACTTTGACCGCCAATAGTGGGGAAGTCAGAGCTAATCCTCAGAAGGAATCACGGGAAAAGAAAAGCAACAATAACCAAGTCAAGCGTAAAAAATGAAAGAGAAATCTCTATTATCACTCACTACATTTCCCAGCTATGTACTGAAAAAATCAGCTCGCTTGTCATTCGAGTCAGACACCAGCACAAGAATATGGGGTCGTGGTGGGTTGGTAGACTCACACGACGTAAGGAGCGATATTTGAGAGCGAAAGGCCTCTCTTCTGCCTCTGCCAAATCCCCCTCACATCCGCCATAACCATTAAATACAGACTGACTTTATTCTGTATGGGGAGGCCCAGGGGTGGGTGGTGAGGGAGTCCCCAGCTGTGCTTATATACAAAAAATCCCCGGAGAGCGGGATGGGGGCGGGGTATGGACGCTGAGGAAACGCGCCCCTCTCACGGCACCTCCCACTCCCGGCCCGCAGGCGGCTAGGCCTGGCCTTTAGCTGTCCAACCACCGCGCAGGCATCCCTAGGTGCTCTGCCCACGACCCAAGCTCTCCGCGCGCGCTCGCGCGGCCTCCACCGCTGTCTCCGCGCTGGCGCAGGTGCGCTGTGCACGAGGCGCATGGTTGGCTCAGCCCCGCATCTGGCAAGGAGCAGTGGCCCTCGCGCTGTGGCTGGAGTGAGGCGTGAGAAGTCCGCGCAGAGGCAGGAGCAGACATAGTCTTGCAAGTGTGCAAACACTGCCACTTTCCACGCTGACACCTACAATTATCTGACACGGGCCTTGATTCCTTTCTGTCGCAGTCGAGTAAGGGGCAAAGTTAGTTCTCAAGAGGCGGATGTCAAGCAGGCCTTCGCGTCTCCGGGAGGAGTCGCCCCAGCAGCACGCCCCCTTTCCTTCTCTCTCTGAAGGATCTTGGAGGTCAGGGACAGCTCCCGTGTCAGTAGACGAAGGGTCCACGGCCAGAGTCTCACCGGCACCGACTTGGGAGAGCCCGAAGGATCTGAGGCCCAAACTGCCTCGGGCGGAGAAAGCTCCGGGGCCGCGGTGTGGTTCTTGCTCGGTGCAGCGGCCTTCCGGCGTTCACTTCTCTGGTTATGTTAAAAAGCTGGTCTTTGGGCGCTCTTGTGGCTACTTTAATTTTCCCTGGGTGGGTAAGGGAACCTCCCGCGACAGAAAGGTAAGGTTGCTTTGCCTGGTTGCTCACAGAGCGATAGGAAAGGGCCGCGTGCTGTACCAAGGTGTTTCCTTTCTCGCCTCGCCCACCCCAGGGGTGCAGCTGCAGGCGGAGGCTCTGACTCCTGCCTCCCGCTGGGTCCCCTAGGGCGCTTTGGCCTCGGGACGCAGTTCAGGGGTCCTGCCTTACCCCTGGGCACCCAAACCTGTGAAAATCGCTGTGCTTCTCTCCTTGGAGAGAGAAGCCCTCTGGTTTGTCACCTCCCTCCTTCGCGCCACACTCACATCACACACCACATACACGATATCATGTGTATATATTACATATACTGTTTCATTTACACACTTGTGTACACACATGCAAGAAAAAAAACCACGTTCACGCAGTAATAAACTTACGAAACATATCATTGCTTATAAAAGAGCTGAACTCACCCCTGCCCAGCATTCCTACACACACAAGCACGAGCTGCACGTGCACACTCCCGCTCGCTAGCAGTGTACAAGCACGCGCCCCTGTGTGCCCACGAACCGGCTTTGTCCGGAATGGCAGGTCAGGCAGGTGGGGGGGGGATCATGGGCTTTGGCCTTGGGCCTGGTTTGGAGATCCTTGCCCGGGACCAGGGCCTGGAACTTTTTGTGGGGCCAATGCTGCACTCACACCGCTCATCCCGCGGGCGCTGCAGAGTTGGGCCTGTCCAGGGACCTCACCGACTAGACTAGAGTCCTCGGCAAGGACCCGCTCACGGAGGTACTGGATATGTGCCCCCAAAGGAGTTGGGCAGGACTCCCTACTCGGGCTGTGGGATTGTGGGTGGGATGGGCAAGGAAGGAGAAGATCTGGCGAGTCCCATCCCATGGGCAGCCTGGGAGGAAGGCGTAGAGCGCGTGGGTGATAATCACGCTCTACAAAGCCATTGAGAGCTTTCAGTTCTGCCCCAGATTTACATAAACGGAATCTACACTTGGTCCGCGGTCTGGAAAGGGTGCTTGCAGAGAAGGCGACACTCTGCAATCCTAATTAGTGATTTTTGTCCCCTTGTTACTGGGCTCAGCATCTCATGCAAATGAACTCTTCATTTCAGCCACATTACCCCAGCTCCAGAATTAACTGACTCTTATCTTTAATGATATGCTGCTGAAGTTCTCCGAGCCCGGCTAGCTTTTTATCTTGATTACTCTAATCAATAAGAAATGATAGAGTAGAATTATAAACTCTATTGGCTTTTAAATGTTGCCGACAAGCCCTCTAGATGCCATTCCTGTTCATTGTTATTTATTAAAATGATCCTCAGCCTAACAGCGGATGCAAATATAGAGACGAATAAGAAGAATTAGCCTTGGGACTCGTCCCAGCCAGTCCCTGACACCACCACCCACTACCCCGCCGCGCACCCGGGAAGATTCCTCGCAGTTTGGGCTGGAGAAGGTGAAAAATACCACCCCCCCATACACACATTTAAAAAGCTTTCCAAAGAAAATTGCTCGTTTGAAGTCATCAGAGAAAAACAATGAAGACCCCCCCCCCCACTCCATCCAGATAGACCTCCTTAACGGTAGAAGATTTGAAAAAAGGCACTTGGAGACAGAGCCTCAGGCTCTGGGAATAAAAATCTGTAGAACACCGGGGTGCGCACGCGCGCGGGAAAACACACGCACATTCACCTTCCATCTCATCCACCTCCTACTCCTGCCTGGACTTTCTGCATACTAGTATCTCTAGACTTTTGGGTACATATAATTTCAGGCATACCTCGAGAATGCAATCTTCCTACTCACTTCTGGGAGAAAAATGGGGCTGAGTCCCTTCACTTTCGTAGAAGGTACCTTCAACTCTAGTTGGTTGGCGGGTGGTAGTTGGCAAAGGCGTCAAATCGCTTTCAATGGGAAGTTTTGGGGATTCCTAGACGTCCAGCACCAGGTGCTCTGAGACCCGAGCCCATCCTTCCGGTCTCAGGCAATCAATCACCCACACCCGCCTAAGATCCTGAACCCCATAACCCTCCCCGTCGTTTTAGTCTCACAGGCCAAATTCGAGCGGCGCTGTTGCCCAAGAAGCCAAAAAAGAGAGCGTAGAGTATATATTTTTTTCCCTTTCCTTCCAAAGGAAAGAAAAAAAAAAAAAAAAAAAACTCTGGCTCACTGAGAGTGAAAAGTGTGTTGTGAAATGGGTCCACAGAAGATAGGAAAACATTCCTCCCCATCCCTCCTCCAGCCAGCTTATTATCTTCTCCTCCCTCGCTCAGCTATGAGTTTGGTTTCAGGTGGGATGGAAGCTTTCAGGGCGTTCCATGAGAGCCCGGGGCTGCTGAGAACACCCGGCTGTCAACATACATTAGAATCGTGTACGAATTTTACTCGTTTTCGTTAAGAGCCAATAAACATCCATTAAGAGTCTACTCTGCACGCGGCACAGTGTCAGGAGCTCAGGCCAGGCTCAGGAACCATTTCCTTTGCTCCTTAACCCTCCGCCCCTTTGGCGCTTTGGGTGGGTTCTGGAGGTCCTTGGCACTCAAAGCCCGGAAAGCACGCAAGCAGGAGGCGCGCACGCACTACTACATTCGCGCCACAACTCGGCCTGCCTGTGCGCTGCAACCCAGCAGGACGCACCATGACTGTCTAGGCGTGTTTATGCCGAACCCTACTCGCCTGCCGCTTGACGACGAGTTCCCAAGCGGCCAAGCAGCCGCTCCAGTCTTTTAGCTAAGAATTCCGTTATCTTTCCTGCCCAACCTCCCGCCCAGCCCCGGCAGAGCCTAGAGAGCAGGTTGGCTCTCTGGCCTCGCCCGGCCGGGAAGCTGCGCGCTCGGTTTCCCAAAGGCGGTTGGCCGCTGAGCTTGGACTCAGCAGCCCGCAATCCGCCGACGCACGGTTAGGGGCTGAGAGCTGGGAGCGGAAGGGGCCGGGACCCAAACTCCAGTCTTTGCCAAGGCCGCGGTTGAGCCGTGGAAGGAAGAGTTGGAAATCGCCGACAAGCTAAGCCTTTTTTTTTTTTTTTTTTTAAATGACACATGGGGGAAGGGCTGAATGTATCAAAATCATGTAAAATTTCTGTTCTTAGCAACATCCTTGTTATTAGGAATGATGACTAAACCGCCAGGATTATTCTGGACTGTAAGTTATCAAGAGCCCACTAATTTCACATTAAAGCCCATTGACTGCAACGGCGTGATTGAAGGGTTTTTAACAATTAACATAATCAGAAAATGAGCTGAGATAATTTTTATTCAACTCATTACTTTTTAATCATGTATTTCTTTTAATTAATATCTTCTCCGTGAACATAACACAAAGCAGAGCCCCAGTGCTGGCCCAAGCCAGCCTGTGGGACTGAATTTGACACAGCCAAACATTTCACCAGCCGCATTCATTGCATCTCTATTGTGGTGTGGGTGAAATAGAAAAATCTTGTCCAAAAGTCACCATGTTGTTTTGAAACACAATTTAAAAGAGGGAGGGGGCGTTGGGAGCTCACAAGCCATACGCTTTTAATTCGACTTGACTTTCATATTTGGGCGCCTCTCTTGATTTGTAGCCAAAGGGATACAAATGGGAAGAAACAAACAAGAAGAAGAAGAGGAAGAAAAGTCTTTTGGCAATGAATGCCAGGTCGTGGGTTCGCAGGACCCAAGTAGATTGGTCTCTTGAACCCTAGAGGCTGGCTGGTGGGACAGTCGGAGGAACAGACCTTGGCTTCCAAATTGGTCCCAAAGGACAGACCTGGTCTAGGCTGTCAGGGCTTACACATTCAGACCCTTCCATCACCATCATCCCACTTCCTAGCCTGGGACCCATCCCAGGCCAAGTCTCTCCATTCCCCTAGGCTCAGAAGTGGCCCATACCCACCGTCTTTCCTCAGGGCAGCATCCTGAACCACTGCCTAGATCACTGTGTGCACCGCCCAGGTGTTTTCAAGGTCTGGTGAGAGCCATGACCTCATCTGTCCCACAAGATTTCCTGGTATCCCCAACCTAGGAGACTTGATTCAATTCAAACGCCTCACATGGGGAAGAGAAGGGGCATTTTTGGTAGCACTTTTGGTAGCATTTTTGGAAGTGTCAGCCTCTCTCTTGGTGACCACCTTTTCCACTCATTCAACTCCGACCCTAGGGCACATCTCTCCTGCGGCCTGACCACCACCATGTCTTTGGTACCTCCAAAAGGGTCTGCTTGTGGGCTAAGATCTCTCGCAGTGTGGGAGCTGCATCAGCCTCTGAAAAAAGAAACAAAGCCGACCCCTGGTGGAAGAACACAAAAGTTTAAGAATTTAAGGTTTGGGGAAACTTCATGCCACAATATCTGTATGAGACAGGAGAGAGAGAAGAATGGAGTAGAGGGAGAGAAAAAATAAATTAATTAAAGGAAAATTGGTAGAGGCAGAGAACTGGAGAGGCCAGTGAATTCAAGTGGAGAGAGGTGGGGACAGTGAGACTCAGAAGCCGAGCTTTTAGGCCCTTGGGTCAAGTATGCAGTCCCAATCTTTGTGGTCTGGCTTGTTTGGTGTCAAGCAAGGATATTGGATTTCCCTTCTTAACATCAGGGGTCTGAAAGCTCTGTGATTACAGAGAAGACAGAGGTTTCAGTCTGACACTTGCACCTGCTGTCTGCCTGCCCCAGAGAGCATCCATGTTCCAGAATCATCCTCTTTCTTCTGAACAAACTCTTCCTGCCTTCACCATTTTGACTTTTCATTCTCCAGTATGTGATATTAACTAAGGTAAAAATCTAACCTTCTATAGGGAAAGTGAAGAAGAATACAAACCCTATTCCTCTGGAGTTTATTAGTTATTCATTTTTAAGAGGGATCATCTGCGGCACAGGTTTGATCCCAAATGATGGAGGTACTTCAGAAACTAGAGCAAAACAGTGAAAGGAGACCCACTGTGAGCCTCTGCTGATGTCCAAGACCAAACAGTTAAAAAAAGAAGAAGAAAGAAAAGGTGACATCAAAAATAAGGTCTCACTGATTAGCATGTCACTGTTTACCTGGAGTGAGCACTTCAAGTTAATCAAGGAAGTGCAAAGGGTGGCATTTGTGTCCTTGAGCTTTTTAAAGCCTCTCTTGAATTCACTATCAAGATGTATCTCAATGTTGCTCCCTCCTCATCTTCCTACTTTGTCTCCTACACAGCGTACTGATCTTTAGGGATTTTTTTTTTCACATATCCTATCTTTTCTGCAAATATTTTCTTTTTTTTTTTGAATTAAAAAAATTTTTCTGTTTTTTTTTAATTTACTCTTTTTACATATACATAAAGCATTGTCTTTTCTTGGAAAACTCCCATCTGTCAATTTACTGGAAGCTTACCCATCCTTTAAGGTAAAGGTCCAATGCCACTTGTCCCTTCAAGGTAACCTTGTTATTTACCCATCTTTCAGCTCCTCTCATATAATAAGTTTTCCTTTACTTTTCCTCTTCTATCATAGCTACTTCAATAAGGTAGTTAACTGTATACATCTTTACTTTTTCTACTAGTTTGTAAGTCCCTGCAGGGGGTATTGCCCACAGCACTGAATCTAGGACTTGGGTCTGTTCACAGGAAATATTTCTTGAATTGTTGGCTTTTGGCTGAGATTCAGGGTTTGGTATTTTAAGCCAGGCCTAAGAGCACAGTGGTTTGGGGCTGGTCTTTCTGGGATCTAGTGTGAACTACAGCCATTCCTTGGCAACTGAGAACAACCCTTGCTTAGGAGTGTGGGGAGGATGTAGCTGGAGGTTGTGTTTGAGTGTATCACAGGCAGGAAAATCCTCACACTGTGCTTGTGACTCTACAGTGTAAGTGCACATGTGGGGGCACAACAGGAGCAAGGCACGAAGGGAGTTTGTGACTCAGGCTTGGGATGAGGGCTGCCAAAGCAACAGAGGGAACCCTGGCAAATCAATCATAACCTCTGTGACCATACTCAGGGCCAGAGGCAGAGCCCTGGACACCCCACTTTGGCACAGGGCTCTCTCCTGAGCCCACCCTGTCTCAACTGTCAGGATTTCATGGACCCTTATCAGCTGGCTTCCCTTTCTGTCATCTGAACATCATGACACACTCGACTCAGCTTAGTATTTTAACCACTGTCCTGGTTAAATGTCCCACTACTGCTCTGGATGCTTTGAAAGATGATTTCTTTTTTCTAGTTTGGACTGAGTCTAAATGCACAAAGCAAAGAGAAGAAATTACAATTATTAAAATACTTAAGTTTTGAGACTACCAATTGCACAACTCAGGTCAGAATGTACACTTAAAGATGAAATTACAGGGGCTGGGGTTGTGGCTCAGTGGTAGAGCGCTTGCCTCGCATGCGTGAGGCACTGGGTTCGATCCTCAGCACCACATAAAAATAAATAAAGATATTGTGTCCATCTACAACTAAAAAATAATATTAAAAAAAAAGATGAAATTACATGAGTTGTAAAACCCCTGCCCTCACCACCAGCTGATTAAGTTTTCTTTGCTTTCTGCTTTGTACACACATGCTTGATTTTCTTTTTTTTTTTTGTACTGGGGATTAAACCCAGGGGTGCTTTACCACTGAGCTATATCTTCCTTTTTTTTTTTTTGGTACTGGGGATTGAACTCAGTGGCACTGGACCACTGAGCCACATCCTCAGCCCTATTTTGTGTTTTCTTTAGAGACAGGATCTCACTGAGTTGCTTTGCGCCTTGCTGTTGCTGAGGCTGGCTTTGAACTCATGATTCTCCTGTCTCAGCCCCTAAGTGCTGGGATTACAGGCGTGTGCCACTGCACCCAGCTCCTTTTTTAGTTTTTATTTTTTTAAATTTTGAAACAGGGTATTTCTAATTTGCTGAGGGTCTCATTAAGTTGTAGAGACCAGCCTCCGACTTGGGATCCTCCTGGCTCAGTCTCTGGGGTTACACCCCAAATGATATTTTCTTATAATTATAATGGCAATATCACATCTAACCAAGAAAATAAAAAAAAAAATAGGCTTGGGTATACTTGTGCATTGCTGTAATCCTAGCAACTTGTGAGGCTGAAGCAGAAGGATTATTAAGTTTGAAGCCAGCCTGGGTTACTTAGTAAGACTCTGTCTCAAAATACAATAAAAAGGGATGGGGATGTAGCTCAGCGGTAGAGTGCTTGCCTAGTATATATGAGGCCGTGGGTTCAATTCCCAGTGCTGGGGGTGGGGTGGGGAGAAAAAACAATTAGTATCATGTAATATTCAGTTCATGTTAAAATTTCCCTGAATGTCTAAAAAAAGTCTTGAAAAAAATACTAGGTAGTTTGAAATAGGATCTAAATATTTGGTTGTATGGCTCTTAAATCTTTTTTTTTGTTTTTCTACTGGGGATTCAACCCAGGGGTGCTTTACTACTGAACTACATCCCCAGCCCTTTTAATTTTGAAACAGGGTCCCACTAAGTTGCTTGGAGCCTTGATAATTCTGGAGGCTAGCCTCACACTTGGAATCCTCCTGCCTCAGCCTCCCAAGTCACTGAGATTAGAGGTATGCGCCACTATACCCAATGGCTCTTAAATCTTTTAAAAGTATTTTGCTATGGTTGCTGTTGTTATGGCCTGCAAGTCTTTAAACATCTACTGTTTAATGTGATGATGGGACTAAGAGGTGGGACCTTTAGGACGAGCTCTCACTAAAGGAATTAAATGAGGCCTTTTTAAAGGACTTGGAGTGGGTTCGCTCTCTTGCACTCTTCCACCATGTGAGGGCACACATTTCCCCCCTTTGCCTTCTGTTCCTCCAGCTCTGTGGGGGTACTTAGATGGTGCCATCTCTAAGGAATGGTCCTTCACTAGACAGGATATTCTACTAAATCTCTATTATTTATAAATTACTCAGTCTTGCTGGGTGTCATGGTGCAGGCCTCTAATCCCAGCTATTGGGGAGGCTAAGGCAGGAGGATCATAGTTTGAGTCTAGTCTGGGCAACTTAGTGACAGCATGTCTCAAAATAAAATAAATTAAAGCAAATAAATAAAAAATAAATAGGGTTAGGAATGTAGCTCAATGGTAGAGTGTCCCTGGGCCTAATCCTCAGTACCACCAAACAAAAACAAAAACAAAAACAAAAAAAACTCAGTGTCAAGTATGTTGTTAGAGTAACACAAATGGACTAAGACACTAAGGTAGATAACATTTTTTGACTAGTCTGTTGATTCCATGTTGGTTTAAGAATATTAGAGGACATCAGAACAGGTTTGGAGTAAGAGTGAGTGGCAGGGGCAGATTTGGAGAACACAAAATAGAAGTCAGGGTGCTGATGTTGAAAGCAACCCTGACATCAGAAGATTTCCCCGGAGAAGGATTTCTAGTTACTTTTGACCCCAAATGCCTCCCACGTATAATTTTTTATTTTTATTTTATTTTTTTAAATTTATAGTTGTAGATGAACAGAATGCATGTATTTTATTTTATTTTATGTGTTGGTAAGGATCAAACCTGGTGCCTCACACTTGCTAGGCAAGGGCTTTGCCACTGAGCTACAGCCTCAGCCCACATATGATTTTTTAAATGCATGAAACCTCCTCTTACAGTGGACACAATCTTTATTACAGCTAGCAATAATATCAAAATTAAAATTGTCCTGAAAAGGTAAATATAACTTACATTTTTTAAATGTAAAAGGCCAAAAGGAAAAATAATGTCATAATTTAAATAATGTTGAGATTCTTTACCTCCAGGGGTCCAAGAATAAGAAATGAATCCTCTCTTTTTCTGTTGCACAGCTGAGATCTGCTTAGAATATTAAACAAAGATATTACTCAAGACTATACAGCAAAAAGCATGATAAGAAAAATAGTGGATAGTACAGTTCCTGAGATACAGTTTGTGCCCTATGATTAAAGACCTATGTCATTAGTCAGGGAGACATGGAGAAGAAATCTTTTGAAGGTTATCTGCCCTCCATGTCTGGGTGCCACTCTGACCTCCATTACCTGAGTAGTCTCTTAGTGCTAGTGTCATTTAAAACCCTTGGCACCTAAGGAGATGGGGCTGGAGGAAGGACAAGAGAGGCCAAACCTCCCTCCCATCTCTGTAGAGCCTTGGAGCTCTGGTTTCCCATCTGAACTCCCACAAATCATCCAAATGACTGACCCCCCCCCAAACGACTTCCCTTTTCAGGTGACAAGTAGACTCACAAGATTGGGGCTTGCCCCTGACCTTTGCAGGATATTCATATTAGAATAAAAGACACTGACACACAAAACTGGGGAACAGAGAATCATGGCTGGAGGAAGCATTTGGAAACCAACGTCCCTACGGCTTCTCTGAATGGGAACAGCTTATCTGAAGAAGAGAAGTGACATGGACTACAGATGAGGCTATGCGTGGAAGGGTCAGTCCAGAGTCAGCAAAGCAGCGCTGCTTCTCCACGTGGGTAGCAAAAAGCACATCACAATAGCAGGCGTAGTTAGCATTTCTTTGTGGGGCTGAGTGTTGCGTGTGTCCTTACAACTAGTTGTGTGGCCATCCCGGGGCATTCTTCCTTTTCCTCCGATGCATTCCAGTGATATACAGCATGGCTGCCTGCCAAAGTCCCCATGCTGGACACTACTAGCCTCTGCATCAGGCTGACCTAGGCTGCGCAGGTCCCCTGATGCCCATTAGGGAACATTCCTGATCCTTCTCCCATCGTTGGCAGGTTCTCAATGCTGCCTGCAGATTTGTTGATACTGGTGCATCTGGGGACTCATGATCTTAATGTCTCACAGACAGTATGATTTAAAAAGTGAAACGTCATTTAGTTCCTGCTGATTTTTTACAGCTCTTTGTCTCAGAAAAGAAGAAAGCTAAAAAGGCTGGCCTTGAGAAGTGAGTCCATGCAGAACTTCTTGGAATGCTCAAAGGGCTAGCTTGTCCCTGGGAATCCATATTTCTCAGGAAGCCCTAGGTTTTCCAAGCTCCAAGTCTTTACTAGTCGGTCTCACTTCTCTCACTCCAAGATGCTCGGATGTGGGAATCCCAGAGCCACATCTGCCAGGCCTACTCTGGAATCATTGCTATGTATGCTTTGTCTGCCTCACTACTTTTCCAACCTCCATGCCCCCCATTATGTAGGTCCTCAGAAAAAGTCAATACTAAGCCGGAAAGATATAGTCCCACTCATGTAAAAAAAAAACAAAAACAATAGGTGAAATAGTATTGAAAACACTTATTAAAAATCTGCATCAGCAATAGCATTCATTTAAAATGTTTAAAAACATCACTGAATTTAAAAATTATGGACTAAATAGAACATTGTATTTTGAAATTGCCTTAAATCACAAGGCCCTTATTTGGATAAATAAACTGAGGCTCAGAGAGAGTAAGTGACTAGTCTAACTAAGATCACACAGTTGATAAGTGAAAGGGCTTAATTAACTGAAATATGTGCATAGGAAATGCAGGAATTATATTTTAACATCTATTTTGAAGAGGTGAAGAAAGCTTTGTTTTAGTCATCTTGAGGTTTTGCTGTTACTAATGAGAAAAAACTGAATTTGAGTTTGAATATTTCCCTTTCACCCTTGACAAATCAGCACAATGTTCTCAGCTAGGCTAAAACCAAACAACAACAACAAAAAAATCCAACCAGTTTTAAGTCACAAAGAAATGGAGTACTTCCAATTTTACCACAGCAGACAATGCAACTTCTTTTCACTACCTTGGAAAAATCATATACACTCACTACAGTTTACTGTAGCTTTTCAGATATTCTTGGAATAGGAGTACTGGATGTGGGACTCTGGAATACAGAGATAGCTACAAGTAAATAACAATCAATGAAGCAGAGATTTTCAATTATTTGGTTCATTTGAACCCTTGGGTAGCTTACCTGGGTAACTCACAATCCAAAGCCTGGATTTCCTCAAGCAAATCACTCTAGTTCTTAGCACAGGTGCACAGCAGATGCTTAATTAATACTTAATAATGAGGGTGATGACTATATATGGTATGTAAATAATATGAATAGCACAGTCTACTCCATCATATATTTTCACACACCAAGTATTCATAAGTACAAAAGCTTCACTGTATGTTGTATTCCTAATATAAGTGAAAATTCTGGAAGACCACTGAAAGCATTTATATCTCTATCTCAATCATCAATTTATTTTTAGTGTCTTATTTGGTAATCTATGAAGGGAAGAATAGGAGGATGACTTTCTAAGGATGTAAACGTGTTGTGATGGTTTTTCATCTTGAACATATTACAACAAGTATCAAGAAGGAAGGGAAACAATCATGTAGGGTCAATTTGAGATCCCCTGGCATGGGATTCGATTTCCAGTCTAGAGTAGAGCATAAGCACATGCCTGTTTTGACTTGGTGACATATGTGCTTCTTCCTTTTTTTTTTTTTTTTTTTTTGCTGAAGTGTTTTAAAGAAAATACATGCAGCATGCAGCCTTGGAAAACAATTCATCTACATAACACTGATGCCTTTATCACATTTGATAAAATTAGCAAATATTCCCCATTATGATCTAATATCTACTTTATAAAACTAACTCACATTATAATTTCACGAGTGAATGGAATTATAAACATCAAGTGGGAAACCCCATTCTTTAGCTACTGATAATCATCTTTATTGTTTATAAAGCTGTTATGAATAGGTAGCACTTAGGGCTGAGGACACCTGAGTTCTGCTTTGGTAAGACCACAGACCAAGTTGCTTCATTTCTGCATGTCTCAACTTCCTTGATTGCAAACAAAGAGGATGGAGCCTTCATTTTCACTGGAGTCTATTGGAAGAGATGATAATCTGTAGGACTAAAGATTTGGCCTAAAGATTATTTTTCTCTATTTTCAGATAGTGAGGGGATGATGCAGGAAGAAATTTTCTGGTCATAGTCACAGGTATTATTTCTATTTAAGCTAGCTTTCTTTCCCTGCAAATGTGTACTTATTTACTAAAACTCCTTATTCTTTTTTCTATGATGCTACCTAGGTGAGTTAAAATGATGGTGTCACTATGGCAACTCCTTCAAAGAAACTGAAGCAGAAGATTTTCCAACTTTCCAGAAGAAAGGTAAATACATGACCCTAGGTTTTCACTTTCTTGACCTGTGTGATGGTTGGTTTTATGTGTCAACATAGCTAGGTTATAGTACCCCACTGTCAGTAATCCAGTTGCTATTAGAGGATTTTGTGGATATGGTTAACATCTATAATCAATTCACTTGAAGTAAAGGAGATTACTTTCAACAGTGCAAGTGGGCCTCACCTAATCAGTGAAGGACTAAAGACCAAATATTGAGGTTTTCTGCATCAAGATTGCATTATCAGCTGGGTGTGGTGGTGCACACCTGTAATCCCAGCAATTTAGGAGGCTAAGGGAGGAGGATCACAAGTTCAAAGCCAGCCCCAGCAATTTATTGAGGCCCTGAGCAACTTCACTTAGTGAGAACTTGTCTCAAATACAAATAAAAATAAAAAAGGGCTGGAGATTTGGCTCAGTTGTTAAGTGCCCTGGGTACAATCTCTGGTATGAAAAAAAAAAAGATTGCATCATCAATCCCTGTTTTATAAATTTCAAACTCTCTAGCTGAGAAAGTATAAATCAGTATCTCTATTTATTCCATAAATAAGTCTTAATATATATGGCATAATATACCCTATTAATTCTGTTTCTCCAGAGAACACTGACTGATACAATCTGCTTACTAGACAGATCATAAGGTAGACATTTATTTTTGGGGGGTGCTTAGTATTGAGCCCAGGACTTCAGACATGCTAAAGCATGTCCTCTACCATTGAGCTACACCTCCAGAGCCTAGACCACTATATTTTGAATATTATGTATGTTATACTTTGTGAATTAATTGACCTTCCTCAGATTTGGAATTTTATTAGTGTGGAATTTTAATTATGTAGACATGTTACTGTGAAGTCTAACTTTTTAGTATCTATGAGCAAAAGCATTGAGCAAAAATCATAGATCACAAATGGTGATTGTTTATTCAAAAGGAGAATAATACATAGCATTGAAGAGGCATCTGATATATCACGTGCGCGCGCACACCCGTGTGTGTGATGTTGGTGATCAAACTCAGGGCCTTGCATGTGCTAGGCAAACATTTTTGCCACTGAGCTATATCCCCAGCCCCTGAAACCATCTCCTAAATAAATTAACAGAGTACAGATCTTTAGCTTAGGCTCTGCTTTTTGGAGGCATATGGGCATATGACACAAATTTACCATCAAGGATGGCCTTGATAAGTGACTCAACCTATGATTAGAAAGAATTCAAACTCTGTTATATCCGAATTTTTTTGGACATTTTCAAGCATTAGTTTAGAACTCTTTATTCAAATAAATTGTACTTTTGTTTTATTAGATATACATAACAATAGAGTATATAATGACATATCCATACATACATGGAGTATAACTTCCCATTCTTGTGGTTGTACATGATGTGGAGTTACACTGGTCATGTATTCACATATGAATATAGGAAAGTTTTGTCAATTCATTTTACAGTCTATATTTCAGAAGAGTCATCTTAATATCAAAGGTGAGAGGACAAGTACCTTAGCACATGACACACACATGAACAAGAAGCTCTATAGAGTTTTGGGATTTTTAAAATATTTTTATACCCTGGATTGAACTCCGGGGCACTTGACCACTGAGCCACATCCCCAGCCCTATTTAGTAGTTTTTTTAAGGAGAGGGTCTCACTGAGTTGCTTAGCGCCTCGCTTTTGCTGAGGCTGGCTTTGAACTTGTGATCCTCCTGCCTCAGCCTCCCAAGCTTCTATATAGGCAGCTCTATATAGTTTTTTTGTTTCAAAATACTGACTAGACCTTAACCCCTACAGGCCTCCTTAACCACCATCACAACTTCCAACAAAGGTTCTCTTGAGCAAGCTGGGGGTACAGGAAGAAAAAAAACTGATGATCTACATATTTCACCTGCTACTAGGAAGCATCTTCAGGAGAGTCATCCTTGGGCAAATGATGAAGAAATGGATTGCAAAATGGCTTTAAAAATCATAGCGCTCACAGTTGCCACCAAGTAACACTGCGAACAATTTTATTCTTACTCCTCTGACATGACCCACAGTAGGAAATACATTTAATGGTGAATACAACACAGAAGGTCAAAGCAAAGGTTTTCTGAACTAGCCTTGAGATGTGTGACATCTTCTGATATTTCTTTCTTTTTTCCCCCCTAAACAGCAATCACAGCCCGCTAAATTATCTTTTGAAAAACATACATATAAAGAACTTTCTCTTAAAATCTAGATCCTAGCCCAAAGTCATCTGGAACTCAAACCTATTTACTCTACTTTATGGAGAAACTGAGGCCCAGAGAGTAGGTGACTGGCCCAAGGCCACAAAGTAGGTGTGTTCTGCCCCCAGCAAAGTTGGTGTGGCTGCCCAGATTGGGAACCCCTGCCACAATGGCGGTTTCCATTTCTTGTGATAATGATCTGCTACCACAAAATATGTTTCCTCAGACTTCACAGAAAATGTTTCAAGTGTAAAGTCTCCAAATTTAACTCACCTTCTTCCTGTACTTTTACACAAGACAGTGCAACCTCAAAGGACAATCCACTCACAGGCATGTGTGTGTGTGTTATTGCTTGAGGTAGAACAATTGGGACATTAGCCATACAAAGGACATGGGAATTACTAATTGGAATTTCTGGACATTGCATAATAATGAGTCTCTTCCCTGGCACTGGCTCCATAATGTGCCTGTGTCTCTCCATATAACAGCAGCCAGAAACTAATAAGGAATTTCATCCTTGAGTAGAGACCAAGACGAGGAGGGTGAGCACTGCAGAGGAGGAAGGGCCTGGACACCTGTTCTCACAGTCCTTCCTGTGAAGCAAGTGCTCCTGGTCTCCATCTTTCCTATCTGAGGCATCTTAATAGTACAGTGAGATGTGAGGCCCAGTTCAGCTCCCACACAGTACCATCTTTGTCCACCATTAATGCTTAGGCATGTCATCCCATTTTACAAAGGAGAGAATCGAGGCTTATGAAGATTACATTACTTGCCTGAGTTCAAGGACTTAGTGGGGTGGGGCTGTGCCTGAGCCCTGACAGTAGACCCTGCCGTTCTTTCTTTCTTTCTTTCTTTTTAAAAAAATATTTATTTATTTATTTTTTAGTTTTAGGTGGACAGAATATCTTTGTTTTTATGTGGTGCTGAGGATCGAACCCAGTGCCTCATGCGTGTTAGGCAAGCACGCTACCACTGCACCACAATCCCAGCCCTGCCGTTCTTTCTTTTTGGTACCTGGTTCCATCCAAGCCCAGCATCCCTGCTTCCCACAGTCCAGACCCCAGAGCTCTCCTACACTGGAAGAACAGGCTAATATGTGTCAAAGAAAAAAAATCACAGATTAACATAGACCTAGGGTAAACTAGAGGAAGGTCTTTATAAATATGTCATAGATCAAAAAGGTCAAATGGTAAATTTACTCAAATTCTCTTAACCCATTTTGTCCCATAGTCTCAGATGTGGAACTCCTATGAAAACTTAACTCCTGTAATCCCAGTGACTCTGGAGCCTGAGGCAGGAGGACTGGAAGTTTGAGATCAGCTTGGGAGATTTAGCAAAAACCTATTTCAAAATAAAAAAAATACATAAATAAAAAGGGCTGGAGGTGTAGCTCAGTGGTAGAGGAGTAGAGTTCAATCCCCTGTACCCACTTCCAACCACCAAAAAACAAATTAAACAACAAATACATCACTTATGGTAAGGCTAACTATATGTACCTGTGTCAATTTTGTTGCCATATTTGCAAAATTGAAAATTTGGGACTTAATATGTTAATTTGAGTTTAATGCTCAGGTTATCTCACCAATCTCTGAAAGAGATATATGTTTCTATCATATTTCATATCAACAAAAGGCATCCCCCTTGAGGACCTGATCCTAAGGACTTCTAGTAACAGTGACTGGCATTAGCTGGTTTTTCTGGTCAACAAAGGCCAGGGGCATGACCCCATCTACCCCATCCCCATCAGGAATTTCACTCCCCTGCCATCTCACTGCCTGGCTCACCCTGCCACACCCTTCCCGGGAGCTTTTGATTTGTGACACACACCTTCCTGGGAACCAGAACACATTTCCCAAGCCTAGATGTTAATATAATTCAAACTGTGGCCAAGGGAGGTGGGGAAAATAGGGAGAGATGTTGTGCCTGTGCTCTGGAAACACGTCAGCCCACCAGCAGCCTCTGGCTCCCTGGCCATGAATTTGTTCAGATAACCAGTTTCATAAAAGTTTTAGGAAGTTAGTGCCAGGAAAGCTTCCTCTTAAGGACAATTATATTTGTCCTTTTTTGATATGAGAGTCTTGCAATTACAAATAATAAAACTACTTAGGGTGCCAGGAGTTTTATATATATTATCATTTAAAAATTGTTTTTGGTACTGGATATTGAACCCAGGGGCACTTAATCACTGAGTCACATCCTGTAAGGAGCATATGCCATAGACATGCCTGAA